>SEYY01005910.1:45000-66740 GCA_009176605.1 Armadillidium nasatum | reverse complement strand
AGAACCTCCAATTTTAGCCTTCCCGGACTATGAGAGTAAAAAACCATTGGAACTGTTTGTTGATGCATCTGGGACAGGTGCCGGAGCTTGTTTAAAACAACAGCAAGACGGGGAACTAAAAGTTATAGCCTATGCCTCGATGTGTTTTGGATCCGCCCAGAGAAACTATAGTACTCTAGAGAAAGAATTAGCCGCATTAAGATGGGGAGTGAAAGTGTTTCGCACATTTTTAATGTGCCGAAGGTTTGTCATCTGGTCTGATCACCAACCCCTAACTTATTTGCACAATATGGCTGGAGTAAATGCAAGAATTGCCCGAACTTTAACAGATTTAGCTGAGTACGATTTTGAGATCAAATACCTACCCGGGAAATTTAATCACATCAGCGATTTCCTCTCTCGATGCGTTCCAGAAAATACAGAGGAAATAGAAATTGAAGAAGATATAGTACCGGTAGGATTTAAAGAAAAAGAAATTAAAGGCAGCGGAAACGCCCTGTTCGTGGCAATAGCCATATTCTTATTTAATGATGAAAAAGCTCACAAGATTCTCCGTGAGCGTGCGGTTCAATGAAGTGAGAAATAATTTGAAAACCTATGGGTTAATGGACACTAAACAAACTAGACAGAATCTGAACCGAATGAATATCTCAGGTACTATGGTCAGCTCTGAGATTGTGGAAGCTTGTGCCCGTATATACGACATCCAAGTTAAAATATATCATGCTAAAGACCAATGGGTGTCATATAATGATAAAGGTACTAGGATATGTCATCTCTTAAGTATACACGGCGTTCATTTTAATTTATTGGAGAAGAATACATCTGAAGAAAGAGTAACAAGCTGTGTTGACGAAATAAATTTGTTTGTCTCAGATTTTGAAGAGGCGGAAATTCTGAAAGAGATCGTCTTATTCGAGATTGAAGATGAGGAAGAGAGTGAAGGAAATACTGAGGAAGACATAGTTGATTCAGAAAGCTTGAATTCTCATGATATAACGATTGAGTCTACGGTGGGATCAAAACCAGAGGAAACCGAAGAATTGCCAAGTAGAAGATCTACATTAAAATATACGAGAAATGAGGAACAACTAGTAGAAGAAATTAAAAAAGGACAAATTGAAGATAAAGGTTTACAAGAGTTAAGACAGATTTTACAAGAAAATAATACAGTTCAAGAACAAACTCAAAGACTCAAAGAGAAAAATTATTTAAAGAGATATATAAGATATTTGAAAAATGTACATGAAATAGATGGAATTTTGTATTACGAGGAAACTGGGAAAGATGTTCCACTCATAGGGTATAATGATTTAAAAGATTTAATCATTGACTATCATAAGACTCATTATCATCCAGGAAGAGATAAAATGATAAAGAAAATACAAGAAATTACCTGGAGTCCAAATATTCGCAACATCTGCGAACAAGTCACCCGAATATGTATAAAATGTCAACAGAGAAAATTATTACCAGCTCGACAACAAAGACCACCAACTTGGAAAGTACAAGCCAGAAAACCTTTTGATGTGGTCGCCATAGATCTTATGGAAATGCCAAAAACAAAAATAGGACAGAAATATATCTTTGTTGCTGTTGACATGTACTCAAAGTGGACATCTGCTGTGGCTATACCAGATAAAACTGCTAATACAGTACTCAAAGCATTTAAAAATATGATAGCAACTTTTCTGAAAGACCCTTTAGAAATACAATCAGACAACGGAAAAGAATTTACTAATCATCTGTTTGAAGAGTTCCTCAAAACTAAAGAAATTAAGCATCGTTGTACTGTAGCCAATATGCCACAAACTAACGGCCTCGTAGAAAGAGTGAACCAAACATTGTTAAATATGTTTAGAATGATAGATAACTTAGAAGAATGGGATGAACATCTACCTGACGTTGTGGCTGTATACAACCACACATATCACAGAGAATTAGGAAAGACACCAGCTGCAATATTTCTCAACAATGTTGAAAAGAATCAAGTAAATGACAAGACTTGGGGAAAGACACAACAAGATTATGAACCCTACAAGTTAGATGAATTAGTCCTCAAGAAAAATATTCTTAAGGGTCATAATGTAGAAAATAAACTAGCTAAGAAATTCCATGGTCCATATAAAGTAATTAAAACATATGAGAACGGAGTGATGTACGACCTTCAACATCAGTATAGAAATACTATATTATATAAAATACATCACAAACATTTAAAAAAGTGGTATGAAACTCCTGAAGAATTAAAAAAGGTTAATCAAGAAAATGATTTAGAGGACAACAAGAGTAATACATCCCAACCTGATTTTGAGGGGTTTACAGAAGAACATCAAACCATGTTTAAAATAAACTGGGAAAAGGTATTCCAATATAATATTCATCTACAACATAATGTAGATCTAAATCAAGATTCAAAAGACCAAATGGCAAGTCACGAAGCTGAAAGACGAATACCTTATAATAATGCCACTTATAATATGGAGCCGTGGATTCAAGAAGAATTAGAACTCAATAGACCCAGTCGAGGAATTCCCATTATAGATGCAAGAACTTCAAGAGTATGGAAGGATCTAGTGGAATTAGAGGGAAATAGCACGATATCGAATCTTTCCTTTGATTTTTCTGGGTTCTGATGGTAAAGTATATTAATGTCAATGGTAAGAAATTAAGATGAAATATGTTTCGGTTTGGATAATTGGTAAGAAATTTTACATAATTTTGATTATCTGTCATGTCATGTTAACTAATAATTTCAGATATAATAAAGTACCAATCTATCAAATTTTATTTTGATTGTTATGTCCATAACCATTAATTGTATTGCAGCATCTGTTGTGAAAAATTCCAGTATTAAATATTTTTGTTAATAATTTATTTTAAAGATTTCTAATCCTGTTTTGCAGATTTGTTGGAAATTCTGTTCCGGAGTAATATTGTTGTAGAATTAATGAATTATTTGAGTGTCTTAATTTGTTTATTATCTTTCCAGATCATGGTCTGGGGAAAAAAACAAATAGTAGTCGTTGGTGATAGTAGAGTGAAAGAATTGGAACAAGAATGCCAGGGATGGAAACCCGCTGAAATAGTTCGATTTTATAAACCTGGAATGACGACAACTGAGGCATTGCTTAAAGTTGACAAGATTCTCGAGGAAAATGTCTTAACAGAGCATACACCAATCGACATTATTGTAATTGTGGGGCTGCATTGTGACTTCACGATGCTCCGACCATGGAAGGATACTAATTGTAAGATCATGATGCCAAACCTTAAGATAAACAACCAGGTATTGGTGGACCAAATAAAGAACAAATTAGTAGAATGGAAAAAAGACTACCCGTATTGTCAGATAATAATCACTGTCCCATATATTCCTAATTTTGGGCAATACAATAATAATAGATTATATAATAAACTTCATGCAAACCAGGTCAAGACTGTATATAACTATGGTCACACCTTAAAATTCACCAAACAGATGCAGGGCATAATAAGCGATTTTTTTCAATGTTGGACACGCCAGTTAAATCCAAAACCTTTGGCTCTTGCTCGATTAGAGAATCATAATATGTTTGTCCAGAAATTAAGATCTCTTAAAAAACCAGCACAAGCGTATCAGGGGTCGACCAGAGATGGCCTACATTTTGCAAATAACACAATTAAACAGTTCTGGAAATTACTCAAAACTTACCACGATCAGTTAAATAAAATTCCAGGGAAGGCATACCAAGTAATTGAACAACCTTTACTTCCGTCTAGAGTCACCTCATCAGGAGGAGATACTCCACGAAATATTAGAAGGAGACGGAGGGCTGAACCACAAAACAAAAAACCAGATACCAGACATGAATGGGCAAAGAAACAAAGAAATAGACCAGATGATCTAACTTTTTCCCAAACACGTCAGACAACAGACCTGAGATATAAAATTCAAAATAGACAAAATCAGTTAAATTATCAACATTTTGGCCAAGTCGGAGGCAGGACCATCCAGAAGAAAGACTGCTGTCATTACAAGAACCACTTTTAAGCGAGTAATACATTACCGATAACGTGTATATTGACCATTGATCCTACCTAACTACATCTTTAAGAGGGGGGTGTGGTAACCGGTGTTTTAAATTGGTGTTGGTTTTTATGATAAATTAATAATTTTGATAATTAATTAAAGAATAACCTTTAAAATAAGATCGCCCTACAAAATAAGATCAATAATCTCAATTCAGAATAACTCAGTAAGAAAAAGGACAAAAACATCATAGACAAATCAAGCCTAGCTTAAGCTTAGAGTTAGGCCTGTAAGTACCAATAATAACGAAATCATGAAATTAGCCTAAGATCAAGAAAGAAATGTCAAACATACATGGATATAGAATTTCTAGATTGGAAAATTATATAAAAAAGGGTGAAAAAACTACAAATAAAATATAAAATACAAAAGATAAGAAAAATAAATCACTCAAAATGGAGGCGGAGATTTCGAGTAGACAAGAAACATAGTCCGTCACCGAGTTGCCAGAAATAGAAAAAGAATACGAATTTTAGCAACCAGCTAAAAATGAAGCTTTCTGATTGGTCAAGATTAAAAACTAACAACCTATGATAGTTGTCAGAATTCATAATCTGAAAATTTTGAAAGAAGTAGTCATTACTTTTTGGAACTCTTATCGATAAGTTGTGCTCTTAAGCGAGGTTATTTATTTAGAAAATTTTCGATCTTGAAACTAAGAAATTGGTAAATACCATTGTAATTATAAAATTTTATTATCGATATCTGAATTTTGAAATTGATTTAAAACTTAGAATTCTCGCAGAACATTAGTTCTAATATTAGAATTTTACAATCGATATCAACTTTGAAATTTGTTTAAACTTAAGATTCTCGCAGAACATTAGTTCTAATTTTAGAATTTTACTCTCGATGTCTGAACTTAGAAGTTGATTGAAAACTTAAAATTCTCGCAGAACATTAGTTCTAATTTTAGAATTTTAATCTCGATGTCTGAACTTAGAAGTTGATTGAAACTTAAAATTCTCGCAGAACATTAGTTCTAATTTTAGAATTTTACTATCGATGTCTGAACTTAGAAAGTTGATTTAAACATAAAATTCTCGCAGAACTTTAGTTCTAATTTTAGAATTTTATTATTGATATCAGAACTTAATCAGAACTATCTTATGATTCCGCAGAGCGTTAGCTCTAATTTGAATTATATTACTACGATTACGATTTTTGGCTAATTGGAAAAATTATAACAAATTATAACCAGACATGAATTAAAAGAACTTTAATAAATAAGCAGAAGAAAGCGAATCTTTTGTGAATTACTATTGAATGTAAATTATAAACTAGTTACCAAAATAAGCATAAGAAAGCGAATCTTTTATGAATTATTATTGAATGTAAATTATAAACTAGTTACTTGTATATTAAAATTTTATTTTTAATAAGATTTGGAATAAATATTGAAACTATTTATTATAGATAGACAGAAGTTTTTGTTTGTTTTTAGTGAATCCTTTATTGCCGTACTAGACTCGTAAACAATATTTTGAATTAATTTAAACACTTTGTGACATAGATAGTAATTTACCAACTACGTTTTTCTATATTGGAGGATTGTTGTGAAAGTTCAGTGAACTGAAATCAGTTTATATTGAAATACTTTGAAATAATTTACAATATACGATCTTTTAATTTACAATATACGATCTTTTAATTAAATTTTCGAAATCTTTTGTTTTGATTGATCAGTTAACCCAGCTTAATTAGTTTATACGAGAGCAACTTTGACATAGTTTTTCACTTATTACATTTAGTTTATTGAACAAGTTGAACAATTTTAATTTAAATTAATTAAATTAAAATACCATTGTAATCAACTTAAGAATTTCGCCATTAAGTTTCGTTGGGTTCTTTGAGCATTGACGTTAAGCTTTGTTTAACCTTTTGAATATTTTGATAGCATTATATCACAATATTAGCCAAACAATTTTGGAATACGTATATAATCTTAAACATTTTAGTTAATTTTCAAGTAAGTTATAAGCCTGGTATTTTGAAGATATTTTTAGTTTTCGATCGTTCTGTTTAATCGATTTGAGAGATATCAAGAAGCTATTAATTTATAATTAAAATATAAACATAATAATAGGTCAAACAATAAAGACAAACAAAAGAATATAATTGATAGCTACAGGAAATAAAACAAGGTAAATTAAAATTTATTAGATTGAATTAAGGTAATGAAAACAACTAAGTAAAGGAAGTAAGTTTATTTAATTATTTTTAAGCGCACACTTGAATTAAAGTAACGTCGTCTTGGTTTAAAGTTACGCAAAGACACAACGCAATCCAAGTTTGAATTAAGAAACGATCTAATATAAGAAGGACTTATAAGTTGTGTCGTAATACCCACCACAAGCTACGACAAACCGGGGTCACAAATAATATAATAATTAAATTTACTTTTTTTTCTTTAATATTAAATATTAGAAAAAAAATTTTTTATAAAAAGTCCATTTTTAAATGTATAAAATTTTGCTAACAACAGATGTCTCCGTTTTCTATATCTTCTTTTTAGAGAGAGAGAGAGGTATTATACCAGATTGAATATAATATTGATATATGGAAACCATTATGTCAATGCAAATTTTTGACATTTGTATTATTATTATTTAGCTTCATTTCATTTATTCCTATTATTATTATATTTTTATTAATATTATTATTATTATTATTATTATTACTATTACTTAGTTCGACTTATCATAACCTGAATGACTGAAGTTTGCCGTATGATTCAGGCCTAACTGGTCGATTGAATGTTGCTGTGGCATACAAGCCTACTGCCGTATTACACCAAATATACATATATAAGTTTATATTTGGTGTAATACAGAAGTAGGTTAAGTTGACCATCCGTTCCAATTTTTAGAGGGTAAATCGTGATGGTTAATAGTATTTTATCCAACTTTTGTTTAAATTAGAGATTGTAAAAATGTATTTTTTTTGTAGAATGTCCTTAATTAATAAACCATATGACTTGTTTTGAAAACAATAATTCGTATTTTTCTTTATATTAAAAATCATTCTTGTATTAGAGGGGGGAGGGCAATATTCAGAAGCATTCCTATTTTTGGTCAGAAAAATATGGTCTCTTACTGTAGGCCTGTATGCCATGGCAACGTTCCATCAATCAGTTAGGCCTGTATCACATGGCAAGCAAACTTCGGTCATTCAGGTTATGATTAATCTAACTAAGTATGCTATAAAACTAAATAATAATATTAATAGGTAAGTGAAATGAAAGCTAAATAATAATATATACAAATGTCTAAAATTTGTATTGATATAATCGATATTTTCATATATCAAACAAAGGTTTGGTTTATTATAGTGGATTGCAGAAAAATAATAGAACAGTTGATGGACAAATAGAACCTGTATTCAATTTTTGGGTTTTGCTATTTTTGTACAAAAAAAGAATAGTTTTTTTCACCATTCGGAAGTAAAATATTAAGTTTTTTCTTTTTTTTTTATTAAATAGTTTTTTCTTTTATTATGTATTTATATTACTACTTCCATGAAAGAAAATTGTGTAGAATACATTTAACATATTTTGAACTTCAATTTTTAATATAGTGAAAAATAGAGAGGTATTGTGCCAATTGAATTATTACCATTTTTTAAATGCCTAACTACTTTGCTGCTAACATAAAAACAATAATTTGAATTTTTCCATACACACAAAGATGGTTGGGAAATGTTTTTCAAGGTTGTACACTGGTAAGATACACATTTTTTAGAGCAATATTTTGTATACCCAACCATTTTGTTACTGTACATTGGAAAATTTTTAAAAACTTTTCCCATCAGTACACAAAAAATTATTTATATATAATAAAAAATGCGTATCACCCAATTGTACAATCTCTAAAAATTTCATTAACTCTACAGGTGTAGGAAGAAATTAATTTATAAATATTTTAATCTTAACTGATTTGCCCTACCAAAACTTTTTTTGCCAGCCCTGATTTGCCCCATTTTACGATTTTACTATAAATCATTTACATTTCACCTGAATAACTGAATGAGTGTGTGTGTGTGCCATGCATTTGTATCTACAATTTCATTAATTTAAAAAAAATGTATTTAGCTTATGTAGACTACATCATATAAATATGAAAAATATTAATCCTAGAAATTTCTAGAAATATCTGTACACATCAAGCTCAAACAGCATCTTTATATTGGTTTGAATGTTAGCTAGAGGAATGATATTGGACACGAAAAGAATAGGGGTAAAAGGCTAATACCTAAAAATAATAATAAACCAAGCATTAAATATTTCTATACAATGGTCAGAGTCATGGGAATAAGAAAGATTTTATATGGTAAAGGAAAACTTCAATTCTGTTTCAATGAGGAGAGGGGGAACGATTGGTTGAAATACCATGCGTAAACCAGTTTCTTTGTAGGAAGACTAAAACTTATTCTTCTCAGTTAATAGTATAATACTGTTCAGAAAGTTCTGGTATTTAATTAGGAGCACCTTATTTGCAAATTCAGCTTCTTCCAACTATTCAATAGTTTTTTGTATTTGTAAAATTTTGAAAATTTACAAATGCCAAATATGGTATATAAAATTAAAGTTTAATACTATGAAAGTTTGTTTTTGAATACGGTATTATTTTATTTTAATATTCTTTGTTTCAGGACTTGTATTAAAACATATAATAGCAATTGGTTTTATTATGGAAAGTTTAAGTTTATCTTCCACAAGCTCTGTAAACCCACTTGAAAATAATGTTGGAAATAAAGCAGATTGTTATTTCTATTATTATTCGTCTTGTAATAAAGTAAGTTACTTCATTCTTCTTTTTTTAATGTAAATAAGATTTTAATTTGTAAAGCTTATTTAAGCACAACTCTCAAAGTATTTTCCAATAATGAGTTGTACATGTGAAATGTAAATGTAAAAAGTATGTCAAATTCTTATGAAGTAACTCATAATGCAGATAAGATGACATGATACAAGGGTGTGGTGTCCTGTCCTATATTCATTTGCGAAGAAAATCAGAATTAATAACTTCATTTTATATAATTTTCCATTTTTCTATTTTGTACTTCTTAATCTTGGTACTGTACCTAAACCTAAATTTACTTCACATGAACAGACAATATGCATACTTTATCTTATGTTCATGTTAAGTGTTGTAACTTAAGACCGAAATATTATATAGAGAAGGACAATGATTTCATTAATTTCAATTTTTCTTCACAAGAATGAGACATGGTTGCTCAATCTTATATCAAGACTCTTACTTAGTCAAAAGTTTCTTCAATTTAGAATTTCAGACCTTCTAAATCCTGTTTAGATTTTGCTTGGAATTATAATACTTTTCTAGGGATAGGATCAAGTAACAAAATAACTTTGTATCATATTTTTTACTTACATTAAAATATTACTTTAATATAAATCTAATTGATGAATAAAAGCTAAAATTTCAAGTAATTTTGTTGAAATTTGTTTTGTTATTAGTTTTATCTCAAAATGGATTTTTATTTATTATTTTGATATTTATATTTGTTTATTAGTAGTAGTAGCTACCCGTATTTAAAGAGATCATATATTTAGATATTTGGAACCAATATGGGCAATATATATGGTAAGCAGATATATGGCTATTTTTCAATAAATCTTTTTGGTTCACACTTTATCTTTATCATGTCTTAACCTTTTTTTTCTTGGTTATTTTGATTTATACTTTAAAATTAGAGATGGTTAAGTATCAATACTCAGTATTAGACAACTTCTTTAATATTAATACCAAACTGATACTGATGTCACTTAATTGATAGCTGCAATTTTGTGGTTCAGTACTTGGTATTGAACAAGTGAGAAATTTGCTATCAGTATGGAAAAATTTTGGTATTTTTCCACATCTATGGTTTTGTAAAAAATTTATTATTTCATATTTTTTTTTTTTTTCTTCAAGGGAAATGCTTGTCCATTCCGCCATGAACCTACAGCTCTAAGAAATGAAACAATGTGTGTTTACTGGCTTAAAGGAAGCTGTAATAAACCTCATTGCATATACAGACATATGGAAATAAAAGTAAGTATATATTTTGCACAATTTTTTAGTAGTAATTCTATATATATATATATATATATATATATATATATATATATATATATATATATATATATATATACCGATATATATATATACTATATTATATATATATATATATATACCGATATATATATATATATATATATATATATATATATATATATATATATATATATATATATATATATATATATATATATTAGTTAATGCAATAAACATTAGCATTCTGGTTTTATTGCCTTTTGTTGGCTAAATTACAAAATTCAATTCAGATGATGTGAAAAGATTTGGCAAAATTACTTCTAGTTTAAGGATCTAGGTAATAATTAATTAATTTTTTGGTTTTCATCCTTGCCTTAATTATATTTCCAAACTGACATAATTTTATGCAAATTTGCCTATATTTCTGTGCATTTAGATTGTCATTGCTTTTTTCTTGTAAACCTTTGTATAAGCATATGGATTTAATTTTTGTAGCTCAACTTTTTATTTTTCCATGAAGGGTATAATAATATTTTTACTATTAAATATCATTACCTTAATATTTGTTGTTGTTTTTTTTTTTTTCATAAATAGCCTACATTTATATTTAAATAAATTTATTAAATAGCTACAACTATTAAACCTAAACACATGAGGACAGGTTTTGACAAGATCTTTGACATGGTGGTGATGCAATATTAGGATGTAAGGGTCTTGAAAGGGATTGAAGAGTCAGATTAGAGTTTCAGGGACAAACTCCACAACCTTGATTTCAAGATTCACCCGGTGTTTTGGGTATAAACTTTACAGTCCTTCATATTGTTTATCACAAGCGAACTGAAGAAAAAAAAAATTTTTTCCCATAATGCAAATAATTATTGAGAACCACCTTATTTTACCTGAAAAATAATGAAGAAACTTCTAAACTGTAACTTAGGATTTTTCAATACACAAAAAAAAATAAAAAAAATATAAATAAAAAATAAAAAAATATAATATATATATATATATATATATATATATATATATATATATATATATATATATATATATATATATATATATATATATATATATATATATATATATATATATATATATATATATATATCCTTTATCTTTCGCCCACAACTACTTTTTTTTTTCTTCCAGTGTCTTGAAATTAAACTTAAAGGCATATATCGTCTGCTGTATACATACGGAATATATATATAAATGTCTTTATAGGTATTAATTTTATTTTTTAATTTATATGGGGACTTTCCCTTACAATGTGGTTTATCTATTGAAGAAGGTCCAGGAAGAGTAAATAATAAAGTAAAAAGGGAGTATAGTCTATATAAATTTCGATGCATTGGCTAAACTTACACTTGATTACCCTTTGTAGTAATTCATCTTTTCAAGGATAATCTAATCAGAAGTCAAACTCCCTCAATAAGACTTGTAGACTCTAAAACATATTTATTGATTGTCCTGTTTTGAGT
Source organism: Armadillidium nasatum (assembly GCA_009176605.1). Classification (NCBI taxonomy): domain Eukaryota; kingdom Metazoa; phylum Arthropoda; class Malacostraca; order Isopoda; family Armadillidiidae; genus Armadillidium; species Armadillidium nasatum. Next base: position 55,128 of record SEYY01005910.1, on the reverse strand, counting down.
AAGGGAGAATTATTACAGTAATTTGTTTTAATAATTTTGGAGATATTTTTACTTGGACCTTTTCTGAAACCTGACATTTGATATTCATTGAAAAATTAGCTTATTTGGCTATTAGACACCATTTTATAATACATACTTTTATATGTGATATGTAGTAGAATAGGCTTTTCATTAATGAAGATGGTTGCCTTCAATGCTATTGCCCTCATTGGTGGTTTTCTTCTTTTAAATTTTTTTTTGCAATTATGCAAATTTGTTTTATTTAGAAAAAAGGAAAAATTTAGGCACATGTTATATTTTGCTGGATTCAACCAAACCTTGTCATGTACTCAGTACACTATAATTATATTTATAATATTATATTTAAGTATCTGATCATATAAAATAATTAAATTTTTTAATTATTAAATTGGAAATATTGATAAATTTGAAATTGATATAATATATTTCTGATTTAAATTAATAATTTAATTTAAATTTATATAATAATATTTAAATTTTTTATAAAATAAATATTTATTTTGAAAAATAAATCTATTTGGAAAAAAATATTTTTATATATTTTTATATATTTATTTATATATATAATGAAATTTAATTTTTAAATATTTTTCAAATATCTAATATTAAAGTATAGAGGAATTTGTATCCCTCCTCTATCACCTCGGATATAGTTTTTGGCAAAAAAAAGTTTTTTAATATTAAAAATTTTTCTTATAAAAAATTATAAAAAATTTATAATATAATATATATATATATATATATATATATATATATATATATATATATATATATATATATATATATATATATATATATATATATATATATATATATATATATATATATATATATATATATATATATTAACAGAAAAATAGGAACAAAATTCCATGCTTTTTTGAAAGCCAGCCTGGAGGTTGCAAGAAATTACATTGTCCATTTTTTCACAATAATGTATTAGATCAACCAAGAGAAGAAGATGTTCCTAATAATCCGGATTGTAAGTATTCTTTCATAAAAAAATAATTTTTTTTTGGCTATTTGAAAAGATTTAGGATAGATTCAAAAACTGTATTTTGATTTAATTGCGTTTTATAATTTGCAGTAATTTTACCTGTTAAGGATTCAGAGTTTCAATATGAAACAGAAGAAAGTGAATTTAAAAAACTGCAAGAATCTGTTGCGTCACAGTTGAAACTTCATAGAAAAATGAGTGATTCACAAAACTCCCTTAATAAAGATAAAGAAAAGGAAACTAGTTCTAATGTACCGATTCCCTCCAATGTACGAAGGTCTATTATAGTACCCTTGGAAGATGGTAAGTTTTTTTCATTGTGTGTTTATGTAAATGTAGTACAGTATATTTTATTATATAATCCTTAGTTAAACAATGTACAGAAAAAGCCTTCTTTTTTTGGGAAGACGACGTAGCTCGGTGGTAGAGCCTTCTGTACATTGTCTAACGGCGACGCTGTTGTCAATGGGTTCGAATCCTGGCGTGCGGAAAATTTTTCTCTGTCTTATATTGCTAATTTAGTCGCAATAGTTGTTGTGCCCATGTTGGCGTTGCTTGACTTTGGTTGGTTGCTCCTGCAACCCAAGAGCACCCAGCAGAATGCCATTGTAGCCCCAGTAGGGGTTCCAAGCACCCTCTTATGGATATATATATATATATATATATATATATATATATATATATATATATATATATATATATATATATATATATATATATATATATATATATATATATATATATATATATATATATATATATATATATTGGACTGCTTCCACCTTAGTGACAGACTTCTATGCATGTATGATAATGTGAAAACTTTAAATTTATTCATATTGCAAATTTTAATATGAAAATTTTATTATATAAAAGAATTGTCTTATCTAATAAATTGGTTTTCCTTAGGTGAATCTGATTCTGAGAGTGTTACTGTCACTCCGGTCAAGCCTTCACAGCCCAATAGACGATGCATATTCACAAATGAATGGGAGTTAGAAAAATTAAAGGAAATTCAGAGAGAAGAGAGAAACCTTTTGGGTTTTCCTTTTTATGATGAAGAAGATTTGTCAATGTCTTTATCAGAATCTCCATTTAGCCAAGTCATTGAAGAAACTGAAGTAAGATTCATTAATAATAGTAATAAATTATTTTTATTATTATTTTTAAATGAATTTAGTAATTTAAGTTTACTTCAATGAGTTTTTATTGTCAGCACAAAATACAAAGCTGTTTAAGTAATTCTGCAGCTTATATAACCTATGAAAGTTTTCCTTTTCCTTTTGTATGCATGTCAGCACTGGTTCAAATTGTAATTTCTCTTGTGGTTTTAAATTCATTTGAAATTTTCTGAGTCAGGATAAGCATTTTATTATTCCTTATTTCACATTCCCTTTGTGTTCCACCACTATTATTATTATTAATAAATTAGAAAATAAGAAAGTGGAGACAGCAGCTATTATGGTCTATCAAGATTGCCTGTCTAAAAGGTGTAATGTTACCATTTGCTTTGAAAATGCTGCCTTAGATTGAAATTTTCAAGACTCTGATAATAAACCCAAAGATATTTGTAACATTCAATTTACATACTTTATAAACGAATTTGTTAACTAAGCTAATATGCAAAACCAAGTCACCAGTATTGTCAAAAATAATACATGGCTTTCAAAAACTGAGTTAATCATACAGTACCTTGATTATTCATATATTAATCTATGTTTTTCATAAAGGTTTGAAAATCTTCAAAGAGTTACTACCAATCATATTTTGTGGTAAACTATTCCAAATATTAACCACTCTGTTGCTGAAAAAATATTTTCTCACATCTAGATGATATGCTTTCTTCTTTTATCTTTTGGTGATGACCCCTTGTAATACTATTGTGATCTAATGAAAAGAACTTGCATCTGCATTGTCAGTTGATGGAAACGTTTTGAAAAATAGAATCGTGTCTCAAAGAAATCTCCTTTCTACTGTACATCTCAGTGATTGCTCTTGCACTATCTAATGAGTTTCCTTACATAGGGAGTCAAGCGCAATTATCGTAGAATTTTACTTGATAACCAGTTTTATAATTTACATTACAGTTTATTATTCTTAATATTCTATTAGCTTTCATCCTAACATCCATAAACACTGCTTTGATACTTTCAAATTACTACTGAAAATTGCACCCAAATCTTTTTCTTTAACCACTAACTTAAAATTCATTTGCCACTTTAGCCTAATAAGAAGTTTATTCAAATCACATTGAACCCTCATACATTCGTCAATAGTTTTAACAGCATACTCTAATTTAGTATCATCAGAAACTTAAAAAAAAAAAAATTAATTATTTCTTAATCCAAATCGTTAGTATAGATTAGGAGTAGAAGAGGCCCCAGCACAGAATCCTGAGGAACCTTACCCTTCACCCATTTCCATGATTGGGATTACTTTCTTTTTCTTCAATTTCTCTATCCAATTATGTACAGCCCATCCTAAACCACACTCTTAGATAACTTGTACATGTTTTTATGGGGTACCTTATCAAAAGCTATCATCTTTTAAAACAATATTAATATTCAACATCTTAAATCCTTTTTTGACGCTCTCAGTAATAATCTTAAATCCCAAAAGATTTGTCTGATATGATTTTCCCTTCCTGAAACCATGCTTGAGAGTCTTGAAAAATTTCTTTATCAACTATCAATATTTTTTTCTAGAATTTTTGCAACTAAAGATATTTTTTTTAAAAAATTTTTTAATTAATGTGGTAAATTAACTGGGCTATAATTTCCAGAATCATTCCTGCTAACTCTCTTAAAATTGGCACAACATAAAAATTTTACAATCCTCTTTTATCTTACAATATTTGAGAGACCTATTAAATATTATTAATAAATCATATGCCCTATATGTACTTGTACCATCAAGGCTTGCAGACGTACTGTAAGTTCAAGAAATCTTTAATCTCCCTAACATCAACATTAAGAAATGTTAAACTATCACTACTCTGCTCTATAACATTTTATCAAACCTTTCATCTGTAAGCACCGATGCAAAGAATGAGTTAAAAATATTTAATAATTTTTCATCAGAACTATCCACATTATCGTTTATCTTCATAGGTTTAATCTTTGTTATTATTAAATTTATAAAAGCTAAAGAATCTATTTAGATCTGTATTACTATATCTTGCCAGAATAACTTCTAATTATCTCATAAATTATATTTGATATGTATATCATTCCTTATTATCCTATAATTTTCCAAATCTATTGATACTTTTATTGAACTTCTTGAACTACTTACGCTTATCCCATATTTTGCTACTAATTTCACTACTCCACCAATTGGGCTTTTTATTCTATGCCCTGATTAGTCTTAACTGAAAAGCATTCTGACTGAATTTTATCTAAGGTATATTTGAATGTTTTCCTTATTTGGAAACAGTTTTGGTCCTTAAATTATCTAATCCCAGTCAGTGGTCCAAGCATGTTCTGAGTTTTCAAAGTCTGCATTTTTAAAGTTAAAAACTTTGTTTTCTATTAAATATGGTTTAATTATTACATTTAAATTAATTGTTATTATATTATGAACACTGCTACTCGAGTTTTCCTCGCCTGTAATATTATTAACCAGTGAATCTTCAATTAAAATATTAAGTCTGATAATGCGGTGGATCTTGTTGCATCATCAACTACCTGGCTTAAAAATTGAGTATATAATTTATAAATAAGAAGCTAGTCTGATCAATACAAGAAGAAAGTATCCCAATCAATAACAGGAAAATTGAAGTCACCCATTATGATTTTACCTGTTTATTAATCCATAATCTCGTTTATTATTGCGACATTCAGTTCTTGATCCCGAGAAGGAGAGCTATGTAAAGATTCTATATTCTGTATATACTACCGATAGAGATTCAACTTTTTGAAGATTTTTAAATTCTAGCCTCTGAACAGATTGAATAGTGTTTCAAAGATAAAGTGCAATGCCTCATCTTTTCTACCAATCCATTGGCACTAAAAATAAAATTAATAGTCCTCAATTTCAAATTTCTTTAATGAATCATCACATAAGCTCTCATTTACCCACATCTCTATAACAAATAATATCTAAGGTTTCCTCTACCATGTACCCCCATTAACACATCATAATTGTTCCTAAAGCTCTGAGTATCGGTATAGAAATATTTAACACTGGCCATATTATTACTATTTTTACAAATTTACCCTTTGACCCTATCTTTATTTAACTTCCAAAATTCCATCATTAAAAATTTTGACACCTTTTTGGCAAAATTGAATTCCAGCCTTTGGGAAAATATATTTCTCTTTCCATAACACCTAGCCCAAAAATCTTAAAACTATTCCATTAATATTGAAGAGGTTTTTTTTTTTTAAAGTGCTATTTCATGTTCAAGGTTCGTGAAATTCCCTTAAGCCCCTCACCCTCAGCCTCCCTAAGGTAAAATTCCAGATATCAATCCTTGACTTCTCTCCTTTAATTATCTCACCAGATTCTGAAATTTTTTTAAACAGTCCCTCTGATTTAAAATCACTACATCTTCAGAAGTATTTGACACTTCATCACTCATGACACTGACAGTATCACTAGTTTTTTCCCCATGGATATCAAGCATGCCTGCCTACCTCTTTTTTTTTTTTTTTTTTTTTTTTTTTGTGACAAAATTTTGTTTAAGAACCGTATTTGGGACCCACTATCTACTAATAATTAAGTTCGTTTGCATTATCGACTTACTTTTCCACTCCCTCTACTTGCATTTGAGTTTCTTATATCATTTGGTAGAGAGTAAAATCTATTATTACTGCCTGATTTTTCCATCAAGGACTTAAACTAGTCCCACCATTATCAAACTTAACCACTAGCAACTCATGAAATATTATCATGTTTAAATCTTTGTAGGGCTGAGAATTATTCAGCAAATCTATTTTCATTCAAATTTATTATCCTTCAATGCCTCATTAGAGTCAGATAGTTGAGTAATGTTAGGTGCAAGTAACTCATTCTCATGTTTAATATCCAATTTCTGTACATAAATTTCTATTTTTTATCTTTAAGTACTTTAACTCTACCACACTATTCTTAATAATTAGTCTGTACATTTCCACTTCTGATCCTCATGTATTGCTTGAATTTATTGAAGATTTAGCTTTACATTTTTACAACCAGCATGAAACCAGCTTTCACATATATCACATAAAAAAAAATCCTACCCTGACTCTTAACTTTAGAACACAAAAACATAAGAAAAATAGAGACATTAAGAAAGCCACAATAACCTATTAAGACTGTCTCAGTTAAATTAAAGTATGTGATTTTCCAGTCCAAATACACATGCAACAAACAAAATATATAATCCAGAGTATATAATATATGGGCTAAACATGAAATGATAATCAGCTGTACCCAAGAGTTTGTCAATACATTCATAAAGTAAAATCTAGCATTCTTTTAACCACAAATGTTGAAACTATAGCCACAGTATATGCTAATTCTATATACGTTGCTAATCATATGATTAGACTATAGTCATATTTAATGCATGTAGGTCAACTTTAATAACTAATTACCATCCCACCAAGTAACCTTAGTCATGATGCTCAGATCGTCTATATACCTCTTCAGTCTATGTTTAAATGTTGCAAGTAAATTGCACTCAACAACTTCCTGCAGGAAATCATTCCAAAAAGTAACAACTCATGCTGAAAAGGTATTTTCATACATCAACATGACACGGCTTCTTGTTAACTTTCTTATCAGGTCCCTTCATGGTCTACTATAAAGAATTTATTGGTCTCAGTTTTATTAAGAGATGTAAATTGCCTTTTGATATAAAACAGTCCAAACTCCTTCAACTCAACCCCCCTATATTTCCAGCAACTATCACAGGACATAAGCATAATAGTAGTATATCAAAATAATAAAAATTACTAGGAAAATAAATAAGGATAATTGAAGTTGAAATAGAAATAAGCCTTCCGTTTTAGCCTAGTCTTGCCTTACTCTAAGTAACTCATTACATAAACATTAGGTAATGGGATGAAAATGTTAAATATGTTAATAATTTTCAACCAAAATTAAGCCTTAGCCTAGTCTTGATTTACCCTAAGTAACTCATTACATAAACATTAGGTAATGGGATGAAAATGTTAAATATGTTAATAATTTTCAACCAAAATTAAGCCAATTCTACCAGGAAATGAAAATATTCAAGTAATCAGATTTGAATAAAACTTACGACTTAGTCATAAGTTAATTAAAATTAATTAAATTAATTAATTAATTAAAAGTTAACTCACATGTATTAATGTTGCCAAATAAAAACAAATAAACAAGTTAGAACCCGCCCACCAAAATCCACAAATATTCATAATGGAATTTTCTAAGATAAATAGTCGGGTTGTAAATTAGGTAACTCTTGCCAGAATTTTTGACTTACTGTGCATACATTTTTTGAAAACTGCTTATTGCACTTAGGCCTATTCTGTTAGTGAGAAGGATCCAAGTCCAAAAATACAATGTAGTGCTTAAACTCTGTTAAATTAATTTTTCTACAGTAAAAAAAAAAAATACAAACCATAAAAACGCCAAACTAACAAAAATTCATAAATTAGTATAAAAACTATATTGATTACAATTTCAATCTTTTATTAATATGAGTTATATTTCATTCAACATGTTAACTATAATTTAACTGTTAGATATTTGATTGTCGCTGTGATGTGACATTCATACTGTAAATCTTGTAGATCTTTATCAGAAATTGGTACTTTAGTTCAGTTACATGTAACATGGGTACCCTTGGAAGTTACTATGAGAAAAGATTTCAGAACTGAAAAAAGCTGAGTACATAGACTGAATTCTACGATGTAATTTCTATATTCTAGAGTTTATGTTCTGCTGACTTTACTTATTAACTAATTTCCATAGTCTTTGTAAGCATGGAACAAACATCATATGCCTTAACTTCTTACGAAATCACCAAACATGTGTATTTTTTTTTTTTTTTTTTTTCAGGAATATGATCTAGAAAATGACTCCTCATCCTATACATTTATAAGGAAAAGCTTTGAAAGTAAACCATTATCGTCACAACAGGTAGGTCTTTCGCGGGAAAATTTAGGAGGTCTCGCCAAAAGGGTTATTGGAGAAGCCTTATTGGGAAATAGAATCGATCGCATTCATGCAAAAAATATCCCACAAAATTCGTTTGACTCGGAAGTAGATTCTAATCATGTAGGAGGAAGAATCAGATTAAAAGAAACACCAAAGAAGAAAATATCTGCCAAAGAGCGTCTGGGCAGGAGATCTTCTCAAAGCAGCAGAGAAAAAGATGACGACCCTTTAGCCAACAGAAAAGTAGAAGCAACTAAATTAAGATCAGGATTACAAGAAGGAAATGTTAAAAGGAGACTTAACTTAAATGAAAAATCAAACTTAGATTCCTCAAAGAATGGTCACTCAGACTTTGTAATTAAATCTTTAGCAGAAATAAGAGCTGAAAAGAATAAGGAAAAATCAAATAGCAATGGAAGTTTAAAGAAAAATTTTTCCTCTGAGGTTCTACCTTTGTCAGCTTATATAAACGACAGTACAAAAAATTCTAAAGATTTATCTAATAATACTGTGTCTGTCGAGGAAATAAAAGTAAAAACTTTGGATGAAATAAAAGCAGAAAAGAAAAGCAAGGTCACACACAATGGAAGTAAACAGAAATTAGCTCGCACTAAATCCAGTGTTAAAAGATCTTATTCGCCAATTAATTTTGGAACCGATCATCAGAAAAAATTAAAATCTGAGACAGATACTGAAAATGGGAACCTGAAACCAGTTTTAAATAATTTTCAATCAAGAAAATTGTTAATTAAGAAATCACCTACGAAATCTGTTCGTATTTCAAGTACAAAGACTGAATCAACTAATTCAGCACAGTTAAAGAAACGAAGTAACGCTACTAAAGTTAGTAACAAAATAACAAAAAGTAACTTAAACAACCATGAAGTAACAGGTAAACAAAATTGTACAAATAATAAACTAGAAAAGTCTTCAGAGAATTCTACCAAGGAAGATACATTGAAAAGAAGAGAATCGATAGAAAACTCTAGTAAAAATCATCGTTTGCACGCTAGTAGACTCGACTCTTTAGTTGATGAAGAAGAATTATTACTATTAGATGACAGTGGTAACGTAAATATTGATGTTGATGACATAGATGAAGATGAATTATTATCGTAACGTTGATTTCTTTTTAGAGTTAATTTTATATATATATATATATATAATATATATATATATATATATATATATATATATATATATATATATATATATATATATATATATATATATATATATATATATATATATATATATATATATATATATATATATATATATATATATATATATATATATATATATATATATATATATATATATATATATATATATATATATATATATAATAATTGTTTTTTTGGAATTAATATATTAATGTCTTTTATGGAATGGAGGGAGAAAAATGTATATTTGAATTTATATATATATATATATATATATATATATATATATATATATATATATATATATATATATATATATATATATATATATATATATATATATATATATATATATATATATATATATATATATATATATATATATATATATATATATATATATATATATATATATATATAAGGGGTATATTTTGGGCATACAGCCCCTCTAACCATGTACAAATTTTATTTAAAAGAACACTTTTGTAATTGTCACCACAATGATTCACTAAATTGTTTCATAATTTCTTTGTTTTTTTTATATTGATTTTGGTAATGCGATTTAAGCACTTGCAAAATACAAGTAAGATTGTTCTGATTTTTAAAAATTTTGAGAAATATATATATATATATATATATATATATATATATATATATATATATATATATATATATATATATATATATATATATATATATATATATATATATATATATATATATATATATATATATATATATATATATATATATATATATATATATATATATCAGAGCTGGGCGCGACTTTAAATTTTTTTAGGTGTGACTTTGACTTTG
>SEYY01005910.1:37500-40000 GCA_009176605.1 Armadillidium nasatum | reverse complement strand
TTCTCTTCACACTCTTTTAGTTCATAGTTTATCAACATTATTACAATTTAAGGTAATGATGTTGACTCGTAAAAATTTTGGCAGATAATTTAAAAATAAAATTTCTGCGAGGTTTCCGTAGTAAACCTTAAGCAAGTTTCTACAGTATCGATATGTATTAAAGTTTAATTTTTAAAAATGTGTTCATTTGAATTAACTGATCCCAATATATACATATAGAAGTCTACGTTTTAATTAATATTTAGCCAGAATGTAAAATTTTTAAAAACTTACCAAAGAGATAATGTATTCACTTTGTAAAATTAATGTAGGAGTCGAAATTCTAAAATGTAAGTGGTACGAAAAGAAAATGGATTTTCAAAATTTTTATTTGTTTTAACTTATATATATCGGTGTAATATGAAAATCTTCGTTTTATTGTAAAGCCAGAACGTAAAATTTTGAAAGCTCAAAAAAGGAGATATTTTAAAACCTGCTTAAATTAATTATGAGATGGAATTGGTACAAAATGAATATAACATTTTCAAAAAATTTTAATTTGTTTTATCATATTTTGATATTACCTACAGAAGTCTACGCTTTAATCATGAATGTGAGTTTTTTAAAATTCTGCAAGTAGATGACTTTAACATTTCCATCAGTTAACCTAAGAGTTAAAATGATTAGATGATAGTAGTGCAAAATTAAAATTTAACTTTTCAATATATAAGTTCATTTGAATTAGCATATATCTTGAAGTACTTAAATTAAGGAATCTACGCCCTAATATTAAGCTAGAATGCAAAAGCTTAAAAACTACCAAGGAATTAGCGTATTCATTAAATGAAAGTGCTAATCGGAATGAATATGTTAATTTTTTTGTTTTTGTTTTAACTATATCGGCTACTTACGGAAGCCTATGTTTTATTACAAAGCCTGATCGTAAATTTTGATTTCTCTAAAAAGGAGTTATGAATATTTGCGTAAATTAACAAAGAAGTTGAAATTACGAGACAGAAGTGGTACAAGATGGAAAAAAAAATTTACTTTTTTTTTTTTTTTTTTTTTTTTTTTTTTTTGAACTTTGGGTCCAAATAACTAACAATCCTCTAGAATCTCAGAAAAACGTCAAAAACGAACACATGCAGGACTTCGGGAGAAAATACATATACACTTAAATTTTCAGCTCATCCGTTTCAATAATAAAAAAAATTTTTTTAAGATTATAATATTTTGAAAGATCCACGAAAGAGATAATATAAAGACTTACTTAAATTAACGTAAGATTCGAAATTATGAGACAGAAAGTGAACAAAATGAATAATTATAAAAAAAAATTTTTGGTTAACTGAAATGTCGGTTTACCTACAGACGTCTACGTTTTATTATAAAGCGGGAATATATAATTTGGAAATGTGACAAGGAGATACTGTATATCTAAGTACTCCTTGCTGTATTTCATGCTGGAATTGTGAAAAATCAGTGAAGAACTAGAAACTTTTTTCTCAATGGAAAATATAGCAATTTTTCTGGTTCCGCTACCTCTAACACTTTCTAACATTTTTCAAAAAAATTCATTTTTAACTCTACTTTTTATTATTTCCCTTCTTTTATTTGTTTCTTCTGGTGATTGTGCTACTGTCTTACTCTCTTCTAAACTTGATATCTTCCCCCATACCCTTGACATTAATTTCGTATTAGAAGATTTCGGAGCTATTCCACCTCCACTATCTCCTTCTAACTCATTTACGCATAGCTATTTTCTTGGTAAACATTTTCGACTCTACTTTTGTTGGAAGTGTGTGCACATTCAGCCTGTTCAGAAGAGGGGGGAAACTCTGAACCCTCTTACTCTTTCCTGACCTACTGCATTGACTTATGTTCTTTTAAAAGTTTTCGAATTTGCCGAAAAATAAAAATTTCAAAATGTCTTAAACTTCTAATCTTATTTTAGATTAGTAGTATGGTTTCCTACTGATAATCTTTCCTTTACCTTTAACTATTAGTCCTCTGCGTTTTCGACATTTCCGTAAATCTCCTTCTGTGACGCTGAACATATAGATATCTTTCAAATGAATATGTCACAAAGCTTTGATTTCTAAATTTCTCTCTTTCTATATTTATTATTTGTTACATTCTTCTGGTTTCTAAAGCAGCTGTTGTATATGGTCATAGTTCATATTTTTAATTGATCAATAGTAATGTTCTTCAAGGTTCTGTTCTATCTCCGTCTCTCTCTTTTTTTTTTAATGATTTCCTTTCTCTCACCTATCCTTTTTATCAACTCTTCTACCAAAAACTTCACACCTCAACAGTCCTTTTTCCATTTGAAAGACAACGCATCTAATGTCAAAGGAGTGTAACTTTGGAGCAACTGACGTTTGATTTTTTTTCTACCTAATGATGAGGGGAGGGTGGAAATATGGTTATTTTCATTATCTCTACGACAGTTCCTTCATCTATATATCTACCGAAGATAATTTTTAATTAACAACACTACAAATGTATCCTTAATTTTCGT
>SEYY01005910.1:7500-25000 GCA_009176605.1 Armadillidium nasatum | reverse complement strand
ATAATATATAATAATAATAATAATAATAATAATATAATAAATAATAAATGATAATTAAAAATAATAATATATAATAATAATAATAATAATAATAATAATAATAATGATAATGATAATAATGATAATAATAATAATAATAATCTTTCACCCACACCACTCACCCTCAGACAACACAAGTTCTGGAAACCTTCATACCACCCATTCAAAGGCCTCTCCATGCCCTCATCTCTCTGAAAGGGGATGGAAGGTTATTTAATAGGATTAAAAAATAACAGGAGAAAAAATTTTACGACAAAAAAAAAAAAAAAAAGTAGTAGGAAATAAAAAGGATACAAATTTTAAGAATATATATATATATATATATATATATATATATATATATATATATATATATATATATATATATATATATATATATATATATATATATATATATATATATATATATATATATATATATATATATATATATAATGTAAGAGAAACCAAGATACGATACAGTTTTTCGTTCTTGAACATTTTCGTATAATAAATATAGTAATTCAAACATTTTCGTATAATAAACAAGGTAATTCAAAGTTTGATGTGTATTTTCTCGACTAACATCTTTAATCTAAGCTTTATAGCAATAACAAGTTTAAATTACTTTTAAAATAAAAGTACTAAGGCTACAACTGATGACATTTGCAGGCAAGGGTAAGAGTAAAATGAACGATGAGAACATTGGATGACGTGGAATGTAATGTGCTATAAGAACACATAATATTAATTTAAGTATCAAATTATTTCCAATGAATTTTTAGAAAATTAATGATGAACTTTAACCCTCCCCCCCTTTCACATAAGATATATATAGATTTTCTCTCCTGAATAAGATGTCTTTACCTTGAAAAATAAAAATATTCTAAATTTTTAAAGATTAAGAAATACTAAAAGCCAAGCAAAAGAGTTAAAATAATTTTCCTATAAAACATTTTTGGTCTGATTCGGTTTACATCTTTGCTATACAGAGAAAAAAAAATCAATATTAGCTAACATCTTTTCCCATCTGATTTTCACATATATTTTTTGTATCTTAATATTTAAAAAATATATGAAATGTAAAAAATTAAAAATACTTTCATAACGAAATTAATAAAGCATTCTTTTATATAAGGTTATTGTGTGGAGAAAAAAAATGCGCTAAAATTTTTTGTGATACTTGAAAATAGAGTATGAATGAAAACCAGCATAATTCTTTCTCATATATATATATATATATATATATATATATATATATATATATATATATATATATATATATATATATATATATATATATATATATATATATATATATATATATATATATATATATATATATATATATATATATATATATATATATATATATATATATATATATATATATATATATATATATATATATATATATATATATATTATATATATAAGTCGTGAGATTATGTTAACACTTAAAATAAATCCTACACAACACAAACAAAAAGTAATAACCCTATTTTTAAGACAATTTGTGAATAAAATACTAATTATTATCTGCAAAATAAAGCTTCTATTTCGATAATATTCACTTTGACGAAGTTACGTTGCATTTGCAGAAGATATAGAGAAAGAAAGAAAGAAAAAAAGAAAGAAACTTTGTATAACCAACTTAAAAAGTACGGTACAAAAGATCCATAAACACCCCCCATACTTCAACAAGAATGATAACTCCTTAACTATTCCAACAGTTACAGGTAAAGAAACAAATGACAAAGTAAAATATACGTTTTTAACATTGACAGCTAAATATTACGAATAGGGAACTGTGTAATCAAAAAGTTTAACTAAGGCTACACTGAAAGTTTGTTTTAAAAAGGGATTATCACCTCAACCTCAACTTCAAAATTATTTACAATATAATCATAACTGTCATATTTGATTATGAAATTGTTTAAGCTTATTTAACTTTATCAAGAAAACTTGAATTAATAATTTTATAAGAGCAGTCAAAATGACAAGAATAAAAAAATTCTTGAAAATACGAAATTTTGTTACAATTGCAAAATTTCAAACTACTAAAAAAAAAAACAATCGAAATAATGCAAGATTGCAAAAATAATGTATAAAAATGTGCTTTTTTTTTTTTTTAATAGTTTTTATTTCAAAGTTAACTTTTTATTTTTTATTTTTTGTCCAAATTCCAAACAAATAATGCTCAAAATACTTCAAAATAAGTATTTGTACTTATTTTAAAGTATAGCAACTTATAAACGAACACATATCCGATGTTTATTTCACAATGTTTCGAAAACGATACGTCGTTATGTAAATTCTTGGCAAAGACAATGCAGATATAAAATGGTAATGTTTCTTCCTCTTTTAAAACTGATATGAGGATAAAATACATGCATTAAATAAAAAATAACAAAATGGTTTTTGGACTTATTTAAAATTAGAATTATTAATTATTCTCCCCTTTTATGAAAAATTTACCCTTTCGTAAATAAACTTCGATCTTAGAGTTTTCAATGGATCGAACTCCAAAATTAAAATACTCCCTCCTTCAAAACATCTAAATTTCATGTTAATAAACATCACAAAACTTAGTATGTAAAAGCGTAATTAGACTTGAACAATAACTACCAAAGTACAAAAAATAAATAAAGGATTTAATATGTAACACATTTTAAACAAATATAAAATATTAAGGCAATAGAAAACAGTTTAGTTAAATACCAAACATATGAAGACGAAAGAAAATCACTAAAAACTAATTAAACAATTTCACTAATTTAGATACAATAGAAAGAAAGAAAGAAATGGTATGAAAAAAGAAAGAAAAATAAAAGAATCTCAATCTATCTTTTAATATACTAATAAAAACACTCAATGTAAAAGTACACACAAATAAAAGTTAAAACCACTTACATTTCTTGAAGCTTTTAGAATTTCCGAACAGTGATGTATTGTTATTGTTGCTGCCAAAGCCAAACAATCCCCCACTCTGATTCATGTTTGCTGAAGGACTACTGAAAAACGGCGATGTATTGTTCCCAAAAGTAGCACTGTTGTTGTTGTTGTTGTTAGAACTGTTATTAAATTTAAACATTGAAGATCCTAAAGGTTGATTTGACGACCCGAAAATGTTGTTCATGTTCGCAGCAGAACTTTTAAAGAAAAAAATGAAGTATTACTCTATAAAATATCTATATATTTATATAACTAAATTTTTAAGAAGAACAAATTTTTTTTATGTTCAATTTTCAATATTAAAATCCAAACAACTGATTATTATCTTACCCTAAAAGACCAAGAGAATTTATCTGAGAAAGAGGAAGAGTGGGAGGCGCAGCACCAAGAGAAAGGGCTTTAGCCTTTTGCTGACCATTTTGGAAATCTAGAAGCCCACTTCCACCTTCTGAAATATATACATCAACTTTAATTTGCTTTTGATATATTTAACTTTTTATTATCACAAAAGAAATCAAATTCTAACAAAAGAATGAACAACACCAATATGATCATTGATACAATGCTTAAAGATTAACTCTAAGTATGCTATTATATATTTTATTATACATATATTTTATTATACAATCATGCATGGCAAATTTTATAAAATTCTTATGTCATTAATTACTCATGATAGTTTTCAAAAGTAAAGAAGTTAAAATGTGGTATGATTGTGCACATCTTGTCATAAGTTCATGAAACCTAGAATTAAGTTACGTCATTTTCCTAATACAGAGTTGTCCAACTGTAGTTTACAGACTGTTCCCCAAACTACTAAGATACAATACGAAAGAAAACTATAAAAACTTGATTTTAAAAGGCTAATCGATTTTCTTGTTTTACTTTAACTATAGCAAAATATAGCCAATGAAACCAATAGCAAACATGAGCATAAAACTATTTGCAATCCAACCAGACTTTGAAGGGATTTGCAATAATATGAAACAATACCACTATCTCCCTTCCTTTTTTAGATGTAATTTCTCCATAAATTAACAATAAATTTTGATAGATATAACCTAAAAAAAATCTCACATAAACAATAGGTTTTTGGAGATCGTCAAAAATTTTTTTAAGAGTATAACGGGATCCTACAACAAAACAATGCAAGAACACCATAACTTTTAAAATAGAACCACTGTCCTAATATATGATATGTTAATATAAAATTATATTATTTCTTTATTCAGTCGATAAGTTAATATAAAATTATATTATTTCTTTATTTAGTCTTAACATTAATTGCATAAGCAAATTTTATAAAAAGATTATCAATTTGATATAATGGAGAACAAACAGAGAATAGAAAGTAAGAAATCCAATGAGTTTGTCAAGATTGCTCCAGTAAAACACAAACCACAACTACCAAATATTCTGAAAACCTTATTTAATTCTAATGTCAAAGGTGACAATCCCTTTTTTCCACACGTGTTCATGGCTTTAGTTCTCAAATTTTAATTATTTAGTACAACAGTATTAATTCACTTTTACTTATTTAACTTGTGATCAAATTTGGTCTCAACCATTAAAGACTTACCACCTAAAGCAGGTCTCAAAGTGGATGTATGTTTACCAGCAATACCGACGGGTTCTTGGTTTTCTGACGGAACTTTAAAGAGCATTTCTGGTTGCATATCAGGATTGTTCAAGTGATTGGTAAAACTGATAAGCTGATTATGTAAAGTATAAATTTTGGCAGCCAGTACCTTAACCAATTCATGTTCTTTCTTGAGAGCCTCTCTTTCATATCTAAAATAATAATAATAATAATAATAATAATAATAATAATAATAAACTGAACAGCTAAAAATTTAATTGCTAATTAATTTATTTTCTCCATTCATTTGTAAAATAATATCATATAGCCAATCAATTTTTGATAACATCCTTAATTAATAATAATGGTGATAATTAACTATTAAACAGCAACAAAAAGACAAAGGGCAAAACGTCCTATCAGAGTGCTCCATCATTTAACTGCTGCAGTAAAACAAGAAATAACTATCACCATTAGGTATTTATTATAAAACCACAAAATTATAATGACATTACCGTCGGATGTGATTTCGTTAACGTTGCCATTACTTTTTGAACATTTGTCAACTTCCTCAATACGATTTCTGCAAAATGTCATCCTTTCTTCAAAGGAACGAACCAACCTAAGGAAGAACTGCTCTGGAGCTTTATTATCACCTTGCAAATTCATTGGCGTGTCTTGAGTTCTTCTTGCCATTTCAACATTCTCAGCTTCCTATATATATATATATATATATATATATATATATATATATATATATATATATATATATATATATATATATATATATATATATATATATATATATATATATATATATATATATATATATATATATATATATATAAAACGTTAATCTATTTATATAACATGTAGGAAACTATGGCTAATATTACTTATCTAAAAAAGCTAATTTTTCTTATTTTAAAATAAGTTAAGGAAACTATTGCTAATATCACTTATCCAAAATATTAAAATCTGTTTTGTTAATTCTAATATAAGTTACAGTTCTTTGCAAATAAATAACCACTATTTATATCTTTACACAAATGCTGAAGTCAGGTGTGGCCATTTCCTCCCGAACTGAACTAAACCAGTTTCCATGGCCTATTGACAAACAAGTAATTTTGACATGTGATAGAATTTCGGTCTATCCCAATTCATATATGGTCAAGTTTACCTTGACATGCAAAGGCATTTAGAAATAATGTCAGAATTAATCAAAATAAAGCTAATAATGTAGGAAATCCCATCTTATACGAAATAATAATAATAATAATAATAATAATAATAATAATAATAATAATAAATACCTGTATAACGGCCGATTTCAATTTCTGAGCACTTGTATGAAGCTGATTATTCTGGTAGGAGAGTTTTAAAATATGTTGTTTAAGTTTCCTTGTGTCTTCAACTAATTTATGGAAGGGTGTAGCTGTTTGTCTTATATTATCCTCCGAGCATTTCTTTTCATTGTCTTTGTAGAACCTGTTGCAAAAAGAGTTAAGTCATGTTATGTTATAACTTTCTCCTTAATCTCCTAAATGGAGTTCGCACTTGTCTAGTGGACAATAATTCCAAAGAATAAGGAGTTTGATTCCCAGTAAGGAAATTGGCGCTTCATTGCTTTAAAAATGGGAAAACGCCAATGGGAGGGTAAGAGGCTGAAGGGAAAAGCAGTTCAAGCAATTATATCAATCGGAACCCCTGAATCACCAGCTTTTTAAGAACCTATATTCATAAGATATGGATAGATATTTTTTTAAAATCTTAAAAAGGATAAACACAGTATTACCTCCAAGCCACTACTAGTACTAAATAATAAAAATAATAATAATAATTATAATTAATGAGAGAGAACAAAGTAAGTTATTATTATCATTAAAAATTCGGCACGAGAATAATAGATATTCCCACCACCGTTACTCTTAGAAGTGTTTCCTTTCTTCAAGGAGTCAAGGAGCATGTTACATCACAAACTTCTTTCTCACATCACCACAACTACTCTACAAACACGCATAGTAAACCATTTCGATCTCTTGATGCATGTTTCGCTTAATTTTTTCCTCAATTACTAATATTCATCTCGTACCACAAATATCTACCATTTAGAAATTTTAAAAATACTTTCTTATTGCTTTAATTTTACAAATTTTAATTATTTCCTATTTTTTGACAAATATTTCAATTTCCTAACTCACTACTCATTTTTTCGCTTCATTCTTCAATCTTTACTGAAACATAATCATTCCCCAGAATTCAATTTGATCTTATAATAATAATAATAACAATAACTTACTCGAAAACAGAAATAGTGGAAAATATATCTTGTGGTAAAGGAGCTTCTTTAGCCGATTTTCCATCATTTTTAGACATAGAGCTTCCCATTCCTGAAACAAAATTTAAATAAAAAATAATTATAAATAAATCCCAGAGAAGAAAGACACGTTACTTTCGTACCTCAAACTAAATAATTATTTAATAATTTGATAGATAATTCCTGAAAAAAAGAGAATATCTCTAAGACATGTAGGAAGTCGGTTTATTTGTTGGAGTCTCCCAAATTTTTTAATGAAATAAATAGGATAAAAAAAAAATGACAAAATATTTCAAAATCTTCTATCTAAATAGTTTCATTTAGAAATTTTGTAGCTGAAATTTGATTCAAACTGCCTCGGTTTTTCACAAATGGCCCAAGTCTTTCAATTAGTGATGGGACGATTAAGAATTTTTTTTGACGATGATGATGAAATTGAAAAAGTATATTTTAAAAATTTCCATAATTTTAATAAATTTAACAATTTTATAATAAGGAAGAATTAAATTCTTTTCTTTTTTCTTTATTCAAATGTGAAAATATACATAATTATAATATATAAGTATAATATTGAGTATAATCTATGCGCTAATAGATATCAAAATACTGGTCATAAGTTAATAAAATTTGCTACAAACAAATCTAGGTGTATGAGAAGTGAGGCAGAATTATGAGAGGTTGCGATACTTGTCCCAAGTTCAACGTCAGAATTTCTTTGAAAAATAGGGTCATTTCCAAGGGACTTCGGTGGAAACCATTCGTAATATGAAAAAACGTGTGCAGGCATGCCTTGATGATAATGACAATACTTCCAACACTTCTTGTGATGTCAACACGATTCTCGTACACCAAGGCTTGCTCTTGGCAAAATTTTATTAAATTATAACTAGTACTTTGATATCTAGAAGCTCATATCTGGGACCGAGAGCAAGTGAGACATCCTGTAGTATCTTCGAACAATGATTTTAAAAATTTTAGTATGTGAGAACATGGAAAGACATGCAAAATTTTAGTACTTTAAATTTAGAGCTCGTAAATTGTGATGCAAAAACGATCTTTTATCTAATTTCTGTGGTATTTTGATTTCGTCTTGGAGTATATTTGGCTCACACTACTAAACAGCCTTTCACTCTCAATAGAAAGAGAGTGGAGCAGAGATATTTATAAGCCAATATTTGTAAATTAATAGACAGAAAAGTGACGATGATGATTTAGAAAAAATATGCAGATCGTCCCATCATTAATTTCAATACTAGGAAAACAAGAAAATATAATATATATTATATATATATATATATATTATATATATATATATATATATATATATATATATATATATATATATATATATATATATATATATAATATATATATATATATATATCTGGCTTTACAGCATTTGAAAATAATTAATTAAATTAACTCCCCACAATGCCACCAACACAAGAAACGTTTAAGTTACTCCAAACATAGTATTTTGTATTGTTACTGACAAAACGAAAGTACTTTTCGATATTAAATGCTACTTTTAATTTTGCAATTACAATTTAGTTACAACTTCATGACATAAGTTATTAAAAATTTATTCTGATAGTTCTTATTTTAATATGTGGGATATACGTAATAAATAAGAAGTTCAATATTAAAAAAAAAATGAATTCTTACCAGTGTCAGCTAAAGACGTTTGTAAACCTCCAAGTCCTCCTGATGTTGATAAGTTACTGGAAGTTGGCAAATTTCCCCCAAGACCAAAGTTTGGAGCTGATGTGGAAGCTGCAAAGGGAAAAAACAATATTTCATTCATTCTACTTATTTGTTTGCAAATATTTTGTAAGTTTCGGTGTCAGTTAAAAAAGACGACCGATACCAATACCAAAATCTTGCAAGAAAGAAAATTGATAATTTCTGTAGAAGATAGTTACTCCTTGACTCAAGTTTATAGTTACTCCTTGACTCAAGTTTATGTCACATTTTTAAATTTTTTTATTATTATTACTATTATTAGTTATTATTATTATTATTATTATTATTATTATTATGAGTAGGAATAAGAGTAGCGTTTCAGCAAGATCGAGTATATATATATATATATATATATATATATATATATATATATATATATATATATATATATATATATATATATATATATATATATATATATATATATATATATATATATATATATATCCTTCGGTGGACAGAGCCAGAGCCTTACCAATTTCCATCAGAGTTGGGGAAATGCTGGAAACTTTGTCAAGTTACAATCAGATATATCTGATACACGGCGTTTAAAAGTGTGGAAGTAAAGGAAGTTGGGAAAACAAATATAGGGAGTGTGTTACAGATTTTACCATTTGAGTATATGTAAAATTGAGCATAGCTAATAAGTCTGCGGTCAGCGAGTTAGACAGAGAAAGGATGAGACTGTGAAGAAGGGCGGGTAGCTCGAGCTCTTCTCAGTTGAGGAGGTATGGGACGAGAGAGAGAGTTCAGAAGAGCGGTGTCTGTTGTAATAGAGATAGTATAGAGTGAATTAAACAATTCGATAAGCAGAAAGAGACTGAAGAGAATAAGTGAGAGTGAGAGAATTGAAAAGACGAAAAGCCCTAGACCCTACCATGTCAAAGATAGCTGTATGAGTGGAACCACTCCAGATGAGTGAAACGTACTCCATAAGGGGCGAACACCTCTTTAAAGAGAAAACAACTGGGGTGGAGTGAAGAAATTCTCAAGGCGCATCAGAACACCTAACTTCTAAGAAGCTTGTTTAGGAAGAGAAGTAATGTGATCCTTCCAAGAAAGATCATGAGAAAAAGAAACACAGAGAAAATTGAGGACAGATGAAGGTTTGAGTGGAGAGTTTTCGAAGAAATCATAGTTGTGTGGAAGGTTGCATCGAGTAGGGATGAAGGAACTGAGTTTTTGAGGCACTGAAAAAAACATGTTTACTCTGCCCCAATTTGAAATACAAAAAAGATCAAGGATTAGTTGTTCCAAGTACACCATTCTAGCGTCACTTGACTGCTGCTGGTTGGGGCGTCTTTCAAACTGACAGGAATAACAAAGTGGATAGGTGATGAAGTAATAGAGAGGTCATTAATGAAAAGTAGAAAAAGTGTTGGGGATATGACAGAACCCTAAGAAACACCACTATTAATAGATTAAATGGCTGAACGGTGGCCGTCTACAACAAATACTATAGAAAGACTGGAAAAAAAAAATTGGAAAGAAGACTACAGAGTTGAATTAGAGGCAAAATTAGAACGAATAGTTTAGCATTAGAAGACGGTAAAACGGCAATTGTGCCATCTGAAGATACTACTAGAAGAGTGAAAGAGGAAGAAGCAAGTTGGAGTTGACATTTTTTGACATTAGTGCTGAAATTACCTGATAAAGTGTCTAGTTTGTCTACTATATTATAAAGATAAGTTCCTTATTTATTTAATAAAATTGAGACTTTTTATAAGCTCAAACCATTAAAATATTGCTTCAAAGCTGCTTATTTTTAATTTTACCTAATTAAAGTTACTGCTATGACTGACCTACTACAGGAGTTAAAAGTTTAAACATAGCCTTGGACCTGTGGAGTTGGGATTATCTAGAGTTTATGCGAATATGTATCCTTGTTTGTATAATTGATATAAATAGTATTTAACTCTACTCGTTGAATAGTATTTAACTTTGTTGGTTGAATGCTTGTTTATATTTACAAAAAGGAGTCTAAAATTTAAAACTTTATATTTTTATAACATTTTATTATAAACCCTAAGATATATATATATATATATATATATATATATATATATATATATATATATATATATATATATATATATATATATATATATATATATATATATATATATATAGTTGATTCTAACTTTAATAAAAAAAATTTTGAAAAAAAATCTGATAAATCATTTTTTTTTTTACATAGATTTTTTGATAACCCTCAATGAAAATTACCAACTTTATTAAAAATACTTACCACTGGAAGAAAATATTGACGAAGACGTTGGTGCTCCCCCTCCTAACCCTCCTCCAGTAGAGGTAAGAGAAAATCCAGTACTAGTACTTGGAGCACTTGAGGAGAAGCCAAAACCGGTGCCTGAAGCACCTGTATTAAGTAAAATAATTAGCTTGCATATTCGTTTTTATCATATACTGTATATGCTGATAATTAAATAATTTTTTTAAACCATAATATTTAAAATGAAAAATAAATTCAAAAAATTATAAATTCTTACACAATCAATGAATGCTATTAACAAATGTTAAGTGATCAAAATTTATAGAAATATTAAACACATTTTACAAAAAATACTCACAAAATATCAATATACTTAACATCTGACATTTTTTCTTCGAAAACAAATGTAATTTCAAATGAAAGTAAATCAATTTTTAATTAAATAAAAGACTAAAATGAATAAGGAATGTTTATAACATACCAGATGTCCCAAAATTTAAGCTGCTAGTGGATGTAGAAGCATTAGAAGTCTGACCATAAAGGCCTCCTGTGCCAGCGCTAAAATTTAAACCAGTAGATGGAGCGGAGGTGCTGGAAGTTTGGCCAAAGGGTCCTCCTGATGAAGTTAGTGATGTATTTTGGCCAAATAATGTGGTGGGAGTAGTAGAAGTAGAATTAGCTGTAGAGGCCTGCCCAAATAAATTAGAACTATTTGAAGGTTGGGTTTGACCAAAGAGACCCGTTGTAGTTGTTGAGATTGCCGTATTAGTATTCTGACCAAATAAACCTGATGCTGAGCTTGTGTTGTTACTGATCGCATTGCTAGGTTGCCCCAAGCTAAATCCAGTGGCAGAAGATTGCCCCTGTGGTCCTGATGGTGCATTATTAGGATTTAAACCAAAATTTAAGCCAGATGAAGAGGAAGTAGGCTGACCAAAATTTAAGCCAGATGAAGAGGAAGTTGGCTGACCAAAATTTAAGCCAGATGAAGTGGAAGTGGGCTGGCCAAAATTTAAGCCAGATGAGGTGGAAGTGGGCTGACCAAAATTTAAGCCAGATGAAGATGAAGTAGGCTGACCAAAATTTAAGCCAGAAGAAGTGGAAGTGGGCTGGCCAAAATTTAAGCCAGATGAAGAGGAAGTGGGCTGGCCAAAATTTAAGCCAGTTGAAGAAGAAGTGGGCTGACCAAAATTTAAGCCAGATGAAGAAGAAGTAGGCTGCCCAAAATTTAAGCCAGATGATGAGGAAGTAGGTTGACCAAAATTTAAGCCAGATGAAGAAGAAGCAGGTTGACCAAAATTAAAGCCACCAGAGGAAGCTGAAGATGTTGGATTTGTTTGCCCTAAGCCAAAACCCCCTAGAGAAGCAGAAGTTGATGGTGTATTAGTTTGACCAAAACTAAATCCTGAAGAAGTAGAAGACTGTCCAAAATTATTACCACCAGATGAAGATGATGCAGTGTTTGTCTGGCCTAAACCAAAACCACCTGAAGGGGTAGAAGTGTTCTGAAAGAAACTAAAGCCACTTGGGGTGGTGGTGGTGGTAGTGGTAGCAGTGGGATTGGACGACTGACCAAATGAAAAGCCTCCTCCTGAAAAAAAAAATAAAAAATAGAATATATATATATATATATATATTATATATATATATATATATATATATATATATATATATATATATATATATATATATATATATATATATATATATATATATATATATATGATAGGATGATTAATCGTCACAGGCAAAATTGGCATTTTTTCTCAATTGTCATTGTCACTTTTCTGTTCCACCCTCTTTTATTGAAAGTGAAAGGCTGTTTAGTAGTGGGGGCCAAATATATTCTCTAAGATGATATCGAATTATCCCAGAAACTGGAGAAAAGATTGTTTCTGCATCACAATTTAAGAACTCTAAACTTGAAGTACTAGAATTTTGCACATCTGTCCATGTTCTCACATATTAAAATTTTTAAAAACAACGCTCTGAATTTATATATATATATTTTTTTCTTGTATCTCTAGATGCATTTAATATTCTTGGTGTTAACGTTTTTCATGATCATTCTTGGAAGGATTCAACTTTCTTTCTCAAAAAAAAGCAAGATTTAAGAGGTCAGGTTTTCTGAGGTACTTTCAAAACCATTCTCCACTTTAATTTTTTGCTCTGCAAAGTGTCAGTTTCTCTCTTTTGGAGTAAGTGTCACATATCACATGTGGTTTCAAACATTCTACGCTCCTTGGTAGAGTCCAATCCTTTTTTGTCAACTTTTCTACTCTCACTAACTTATCCCAATCTCTTTCTACCCATCAAGCTGTTGCATCCCTTTCCTTATATTGACGCTTTTGCAATGGACACAATTCTAATGAACTCTCTAGTCTTAAATCCTCTACTGAGGGGAGCTTGTGTATCTCTTCTTTCAACATAAACTAATTCCTTCTCTGTCTACCTCTGACACCAGACTTAGCAGCTATGCTCATTCTTATACAGTATATACTCCAGTGGTATTAAGTATCGAATACTCTTTTTTCCTCTATTTTTTCCACTTCCTATGAATTACACACTTTCAAACATTTTATTTGAAAGACCTTCAAGGAATGTCAGCTCTTAATTTCACTTAGATATTTTCCCTCAAACTATTGTGGAAGCTATGAAGGACTCTGACCTTTTAATCTATAATAAACATATTAAATGTTTATTATAGTGAGGTACTAATGTCTACAATGATCTATAAAAAAACACACACATTAAAAGTTTGCAAGTGATATACCAAGTCTAGATTTTAGAGCTATGTCCTAGTGCAAGTTCTTCCAAACCCAATAAGAGTAACAATATACATAAGTGGTTCCAAGTATTTCTAAATAAATTTAATAACAAAAATAAAATTATTATTAACTCCTAAAAGGAAATGATAATTATACCTATGTGGTATACCTAATGGAAAATCATACAACTAAAAACTTTGTTAAAATTTAATATATTTTACTCTTACTTTTTTTTTTTTAAGTGGATACTACAACTCAATGGCAAAATCCTACTCATTGAGTAGGTACAAAAAAATAGCACAAGATCACATTTAAGGAATATTTCTCAGGTGAGAACACATGAAAGCTTAAAGTAAAGATTATAGGTAAGGAATATTACAAGATGAATGAGAATTCTGTGGAGCAAAGATGAATGGAAAGAAAAAAGGCATTACAATGAACGAGTCAAGGGCCAATCTCTCTATGTAAAACATATGGTACATAAAAATGTTGTTTCATTCTGCTGCAAGGGAATCTTATAGGAGGTGATTTGGGGGTGCTTATCACACTCAAGCACCTAACATAGTATTATTTATTAAAAAGAGAAAAAACTAAGATCTAATTGCTAAGATAAATAGTCAAGGGAGTTTGTAAGAACTATTTTGTAAGTCCTTTAATCTTGGACTCTTCCCCTCCCCCTGAGCAGTACTTTCCACAATGTCAAAAAAGACATTTCTATAGTTAAGTAACAGCTAGGACGAAGGAAAACATAAAAAGACTTTCAACCTGAACAGATATCCATTTCTTTAAAGTCATGGTAGCAACCATTGTAATGTGAAATTTTGAAGACAATTTTTTTTTTTTTTTTTACTATAGTGTGTATATTTTGTTCACAGGTGAGACTTTAGAACAATCAAAATAAATGGAAAAGTTGGAACATTTTTGTAAGGAGATTTGCAGAAGTTTTAAAAGTTAAAATTGTGATAACCACTGGGGAGACCTATCAAAATCATTAAGAATAAGATTGGAAAGTTAAAACTTGATGAAAAAGAAGTAGAGGATCTGAAAGTAGAAGAATGGAATATACATCTGTTGGCATAGGAAGGCATACACTAAGAGTAGTGAAGAAGATTGTTAATGAAAGTAGGTAAATGGTGGTACATTATGCAGAACCTTGAGGAACATCAATATTAACAAGGATTGAAGGTTTAGTCTTTCCACTGACAAGAGAAGATATGTAAATTTTTGAAATAAAGGTAGACTTGAGAAAGTAAAGTGAGAAAGGGAACTTAGGGAATGGTAATACATGGTATACCTTATCAAAATATTTGAAATGTCAAAATTCATCATGTTCGTAGTTGTCATGACCCCATGCATTATATTTGACATCACAGGTAAAGACGTGATATTTCTGAGAGAAGTAGGAGAGGATTGCCAAAGATATAACAGGTTGAGTTAAATAAATATGAGACTGCACAGTTTAGCTTTTTCATCAGAATTATTAGTGATGGATCCAACAAAACAAATAAGGGGATAAAAGGAAATTAGAAAAAACACAAAACATTTTAATGTGTTTTTTTCCTTTTTATTAACAATAAAATCTTTTTCATTTTACAGAAACTAGACATCTTGGGCACAATTATAGATGAAATATTAATCAAATAAGTGGTCTATGGAAGTTGGAATCAGTAACCCTTTTGCATAATTACATTGTAAATACATTTCTATTTGCAAAAAAAAAAAAAAAAAAAAAAAAAAAAAAAAAAAAAAAAAAAATATTAAGATCACATACCATATTGGATTATTGAGGTATGAACTGAAAATCTGAATATCATAATTCACTCACAATGATTGAAATAAATTTGGAAAATAGAATGAAAGACTATAAGCAAAACAAAAGTTTTGAAACCAAAATTTAACAAAATGAGAAAAATCTTTGGGTGGGTAGGTGTGTACCTGAAAAATGAATGAAAGGTAAATAAAAAATAAATAAAAATGGCAATAAATTATATAAACATGTTTAAATATGTTAATATATTCATACATTTACACATTTGTGATAATTTATACCTGAGAAACCAGTTATGGTTTCCTTGGTAGGACTTTTATTTATTTTTTTAACTGACAGTACTTTACCTGATGCAAGTTGGAATCAGTAACCTTTTTGCATAATTACATTGTAAATACATTTCTATTTGCTAATATTAATAAATAGTTGTAAGATAAATTTAACTCGTTGACTCACTTATGATTTAAATTACTCTATATCTATTACCTAACTAAAATTCTTTCTCAATTCTGGTAATGAATTGCAGTTCCTTTTCTAAAAAGGAAAATAATAATTGAAATCTACATCATCCCTGAAAATCATTTGTTGGAATCTAATGGATTCTTTCTACATCAGATTCTAGGGCAGTTCAACCTAAAGAGAAAACAACATACTAATGGTAACACACACTAACATGCTCATCCCCCTACAACAGAAACATTGTCTGTGAGTAAGGGAACTGTTAATCCCACAAAGTTTTTTCACAATGGATTTCCAAGAATCACAATGAAGTCTACCATGGATGTTCTTCATTCAGGATCTCCACAGTCGTTAACATGCTTGCACACTCCCTTGGAATGAAAAGGTGGGTATGTGCAGAAGTTTGCAGCCCATATATCAATATTCATTCCTGTATTTCCACATGTTCCAACAATAAAAAAAAACCATTTCAGTAAAAATATGAGTACACAAGTTTCACTTTCCTTTGGGCAACATATATATATATATATATATATATATATATATATATATATATATATATATATATATATATATATATATATATATATATATATATATATATATATATATATATATATATATATATATATATATATATATATATATATATATATATATATATATATATATATATATATATATATATATATATATATATATATATATATATATATATATATATATATATATATATATATATATATATATATATATATATATATATATATTGAACTCACCACCACCACCACCACCACTGCCAAATGAAAATCCTGATGTAGTTGTTAAGGGGTTAACTGTAGCAGTTGCTGGCTGTGAAGAGCTTCCAAATGAGAAACCAGACCCTATATATATATATATATATATATATATATATATATATATATATATATATATATATATATATATATATATATATATATATATATATATATATATATATATATATTAAATCATGGTGTAGATGGATAAACAAATAAATCTACTTATTTGAAAGTCCTGCACTCTTCAGAAGAGGCTATGAGGTTTTTCACATTAAAACTAGAAACCAGACATTAGAATAAAATTGTATGTTGTGTCAAAAAACAAACAAACAAAAAAAACCTGAGATTATTTCATAAAAATTATTTTAATCTTAATTTATTCTGTAATTTATCTATACTAATTCATTCACTTCTAATCTGAAACTCTAAAAGTATTTCCAATTTGCAGACAAAATGCATCAGTCTGAGAAATATAATTATACATTTTATTTTTGCAAATTATTCTTAAGGATTATACTATGGAAAATAAACTTAATATAGAAAGTAATTTATAAATCTTTGGAACAAAAATGCATAATTTATCCAAATAAAAGCTGATAAAAAAAAAAAAACACAAGTTATGTAAGTACAGTAACATTTTTTGTATATTCTTAATGTACCAATTTTCACAAAACTATGATACCTTTACCATACCTGAAGACTGGCCAAATGGGAATGAATTACTTGTAGTTGTGGCATTTTGTGGCTGTCCAAATGAGAAACCTGTTGAGCCTATAGGATTCATTTAATGAACTTAATTTTATCTTATAATTTCTTTAAAAAGTTATCTGATAAAGAAAAGCTATATATATATATATATA
>SEYY01005910.1:0-5000 GCA_009176605.1 Armadillidium nasatum | reverse complement strand
TATATATATATATATATATATATATATATATATATATATATATATATATATATATATATATATATATATATATATATATATATATATATATATATATATATATATATATATATATATATATATATATATATATATATATATATATATATATATATATATATATATATATATATATATATATATATATATATATATATATATGGGCAATAGGACTAGCAATCCTATAATTATTGTTTACTACTTGAAACAACTCCAGGACCAGCATAGGAAACCTCAGCTTCGAGAAGCATTATCTTTTGGAGAGCTCTCTGAGAAAGTGTCTGTCCCACTGAAAGGGTGAAAACTCTACATGGGAGTTTAAATAAAACTCAAGGACTTACACTGAAACAAATGAGCCAAAAAACATGATCTTTTAATAGCAGATAGTGAAATATACTGGTCCTACTGAGAGGGTGAAACCCTCCAGGTAATTATATAAATAAATACCGGTATATATATATATATATATATATATATATATATATATATATATAATTTTTGCTCTTCACAATTAAAAAATCTGGTATCAGTCATTTTTTACTAATACTGAAATAATACCTAAAAATATATTGATACTTTACTCTATCCCTAATATTTTTGGTATTTCTAGATTTAATTTCCCTTATTTCATATTTCGTCTTTTTACTTTATATTACGCAAAACAAAAATAAAAAAATAAAATAATTCTTACAATTTTATATAGCTCCAAAATAGCTATAAAATTCCCTCAAATGCTGATGCAGCAACATAGTAATAGCCTGATAATACTACACCATTGAAGTACGATGTGTTATTAAATGATGGTACTCATTACTCTTTGTTAATTATATTTTTCAGATTTTTTAATATTTTTGCACAAAATTATTTTCTGCACCTCAATTTACTGAAATGAATTAATTTCAGATCATTCTGTCTTCATAGTTGAAAGATGATCAGCTGAACTATATAATTACCAATAATTTTATACATTAAAAAATTTAAAATCTATCTCATTTTCAATTTACTTAATTTAATTGTTCAAATTACTTCCTCTTTGTAGTTTTGATATATTATATATATATATATATATATATATATATATATATATATATATATATATATATATATATATATATATATATATATATACAAAAATACTTCCTTAAACTAAGGTATAACTTTTTTATTTATTTTTAACCTACACTATGAAAATGTATAAAGTAGAAATGGAATTGTTTGCACAACTACTCAATTTATTTATTTTTTTTTTTAAATTTTTCCAGCAATGCAATAACAAAGATCATATGCTGGTGCTTCATTTAATCATTAAATTATCATCACTATTACCACTTCCAAACAATACCATTTTTCACCACTATCTTATTTTCTTTATTTCACTTAGTTATACCTCTCCAAAATATTACAAATATTTATTTACTGTTTTATTAACAGATAACTCCTTATCTGTTCTATCAAAAGACAAACTTCAAAATTGTCAAAAATCAGGCCTCAACTACTCAACTTAAATGAAATATTTGGACCATGTGACTTCTATTTCCATTTTCTTTCCTTTTGTTTTTAAAATTTTAAACTTTAAGTTAGGCCGTCTCATTTCTTAAAGCTGCATTCGAATATTTGGCATTTCTAGATCTACTCAATAATTCAACCCAACTTTCATTTTGTATTGCAACTACGTAAACGAAATATAAGTGAACATTTAAAAAAAACATATTATACCAAATAAATTTTTCATAATATAAGTAATTTTTTTTAAAAAAAAAATATTGATGCAAGTACATTTATCACAATGAAAACCGCAAAAAAAAAAAAAAAAAGAAAGAAAGAAAGAAAAAAGAAAACGTAATTTTTAAAAGTTTTCTTATGCTAGGATTTTGAGAGCGGACCTTACAAATCAAGGTTTCATGCCGCCCCTTAAACCGAAGTATATATATATATCACAGTATATTTATATCGCAGTATATATATATATTATAAAAACTGTTTATATACTTTCACCAATTTATCTGTGTATATATTTTATCTTACTTATCTAGTGTATTATTTTGTCTATAATTTAAGTTCTCATTGATTGAAGTTTGTGGAGTCGTTGGTTTGTTTTTTGTATCGATATGTATTATTTTGTTGTTCAACCAACTGCTTCATAACACGCTCTCACTTTTTAAAAATTCATGGTAAGGTCTAGTCGTCAAAAATGTAAGTTCATTCGCTTGTTTATCAAGTTCTCAAAATTCGAAGAAATAGGTATGAGTTATATATTTTCTTTTTTCTAATCTTTCTAACTGTCATATCTATTGCCTTCTACTCAAAAATATAACTGCTTAATGTTCTTAATTATATGGATTTCGTATAAGAAGGAACTTCAAGAAGAAAACCAACTTTTTGAAAAAGTTCAATAGTAAGTCTTCTCTCCTTTTTTAATTGTAAAATTAACTACGACCCTTCTCTTTCAGGTCTCATAATAAAAGCTCAAACCCAAGCTTTTATATCTTTCAAAAAGTTGTGTACTAACTGTATTTATATTCAAATATTTCAACGATCCGGTTAAAATTTAAAACTTACTATTGAACGGTTTTCTTGCAAGTTCCTAGTTTCTCTTGTCTTTTATAGCGATTGTTGCAATTTATATCAAATTTCGGTGTATCCAAATCATAAATTAGGCCGCTACTTAGGCTTTATTGTAATTGTTGGCAGTGTTCGTTTTGGAATTGTGTTTTTTTGGGTTTTTAATAGGTTCAGTAGGCCTAAGTAAGCCTTATAAGTCTTATGATATTCTGTATTTAAAAGCTTAAGCCTACCGCTTGTGTTTATTATTGCTAGGCTACAGGCTGAATGGTTTTCTTAGGTTTAGTGAGTTGGCTAATATAAAGTACTATAGCCAACTGAGTGTAATATAAGGAAAAAGAGACAGTTATAAGCCACTAGGGCCTAACAAGACATTTAGGGCCTTACAAGACTGTTAACAGAAAAGTGTTGCAAATGAAGC
This sequence comes from Armadillidium nasatum, assembly GCA_009176605.1. Classification (NCBI taxonomy): domain Eukaryota; kingdom Metazoa; phylum Arthropoda; class Malacostraca; order Isopoda; family Armadillidiidae; genus Armadillidium; species Armadillidium nasatum. The sequence continues at coordinate 1,978 of SEYY01005910.1, read as the reverse complement.
CATTTGCTATGATTTTCTCATGCTAGAAAATTGGTGAAAACTATTTTTAGGGCCTGATTTACTGTTCTCTAAAAAATACTCAGAAATTTCAAATCATTTATTAATATGGGACTGATAGGTCTAACCTTAAACATCAATTTTCAAATTTCAAGCATTTAGGCCATATAGGCCATTTTCAAATTTCAAACTTCATTCAATTTATGGCTATATAGGCCATTTTCAAATTTCAAACTTCATTCAATTTATGGCTGAAAAGGCCAACATCAAAATTTCAAATTACAATCAAATTTCAACTCAAAATTCAAATTTTTAATTTTTTTTGGCTAAAAAGGCCTTCAAATTCTCAAATTTCAAAGTTTTAAATAAATTTCAATTGCTTAGTTTATTAAGCCAGCATTATATATTCAAATTTACATTGCACTTAGACCAAATAGGTTATCAAAATTTTCAAAGTGTTTAATTGGCTGGAAAAAGCCCAGTTTTCAAATTTCATAAAATTTTAGCGATATAGGCTATATATCATTTCAATTTAAGATATATATTTTTTTGGTCATAAGACCATTGTTTTAAACAAAATGTCCAATTCAGATGTACAGAATCTTTTAGATAAAGTTGCGAAAAAGGATAAGCCTTTATTGAAAAGCAGGGCATCTCTCAGGGCTCAAGTAGATTGTTATATTTCTCAGTTGGATAGTGATGGTAATACTGAAGAAAGAGATTCTGGATATATAGAAAGTATAAAAGCTGAAATAGAGTCCTTGTTAAAGGAAATAAAATCAAAGGATGAAGCTATTTTAAAAATCTACCAAGATAATGATGTAGATACCATTGTCCCAGAATTTTACGGTGATGAACTATCTTCTGTAGTTCAATATCAATGTACGATCAAGTTAAAATTAAATAAAATTGGTAGTTCTAAGGTTACGTCAGGTAGCAATTCTCAAAATATTTCGAGTACTTGTACTTATTTAGGAGAATCCTATACTCAAAACTCTAGATTGTGGTTTTTTTTGAAGGTAATGAATTGGATAAATTTGCCTATAAAAGATTTATTACTAAGTTTAAGGGTGCATTTGATTTACAGAGGAACATAAATGACTCTGTTAAATTGCATTGCCTGAAAAATAAGTTGAAAGGATATGCATACTCATTGATACAGAACCTGTCTGTAAATGAAGCCAACTTTGGGAAAGCAATAGAAGTACTTAATAAAGAATTTTTAGATGAAAAATTCATAGTAGATGAAACTATTAAAAAAATAATTAGTTTAAAACCTAATTTTGATCCATCATATAATACTACTAGAGTTTATTTAAATGAAATTCGCACGTTAGTGTATGAACTGGAAAGTTATAAATTTAAATTTTTAGAGGAGCCTGCAGGGCTATTGATTCTGAGCCACATAGTTTTGTCTAAATTGCCTAATGTAGTAGTGAGAGAAATTACTCGTAAGTTAGATACAAATTATCCTGATCTAAATCAGATATTTGAGAATTATAATGAGATCATAAAGAATATAGTGAAGACTTCAAATAATCAGAATAGAAATAGTAGTCAAAATCAAATTAAAACACTTCAGCATGCCCCTCAATTTAAAAATCAATATCAATCAAAAGTGAAATCTAACTTTAAACAATTCAGCCCTTCAGATAATTATCAACTCAAATACAGGAACGATCAAACTCAAAGATCTGATGATACACCAAGACCTTATGAAAAAAATAATTCCTTTACATCATTACAAAATTTTAAAACCAGTGTCAGTAATATGCATAAAGGTGATTCTACATGTAGTGGTGATACCGCTGGTTATATTTCAAAAAACTCTTCTAAATTGTGCAAATTTTGTTCTTCACAAGGCCATGTCATGACAAATTGTAATATATATAAAACTTATGATTCAAGAGTAAGGAGGTGTAATGAAATCAAACTGTGTAGTAGATGCTCAAGCTCAAAACATTCTGCAGACCAGTGTCCT
>SEYY01005908.1:32500-35960 GCA_009176605.1 Armadillidium nasatum | reverse complement strand
AATATTCAAAAAATTTTACTCTTCTGTACGGAGAATCATTCCTTGACCTCTTAGATGGTAAGACAATGTTACTCCTGTACCACGACAGTACAAAAAGAAATTACGAAGAGAAAGTTTATGAGCAACCTGTCTTGAGGACCCTCTCAAAGGATCTTTTCGATTGCACTAGAGTAGAAGGCAACAGGTCAGTTTCTGACTCCTCTCTCGCAGACTATAAAATAAAATAAAATAAAATAAAATAAAATAAAATAACGAAAATTTTTTTTTTTTTTTTTTCTTCTATTCTACTCTTCATATATATATATATATATATATAATATCATATAATATTATAATATACTAATAATATAATATATATAATATGATATATATATTATTATATATTATTTATATTTTATATATATATTATATTATATATATATATATATTAATATCATATATTATAATTATAATTATTTATATTTATATATATATATATTAATATATTAATATTTATTATATATATATATATTATATATATAACCTTTCAGAAAATATATTTTTCCAGTACCCTTTAAAACTAAAGTAATTGCGATATTGCACGGTCAACTATGACATTTTTTTTCATTATTGCAATTTTTTTTTTTTTTTTTTTTTTATTTTATTTTATTTTTTTATTTCTTTTTTAATCGAGTTAGATACCAATTGCCTCAGAATTTGTTTTCTACCTTTTGAGTAAAGTTTTATACTTGGGTAAACTATCAACTCTTCAGAACTGAAAATTGATACTTCGAATTCCTTTGTTCAGTTCAGGAAAACATTTTATTTTTTTTAACCTGATTTACAAACTAACTTCAGATTAACTTCCTGTAAATTTGACGATATATATATATATATATATATAATATATATAATATTTTAATATGTCTTTTTAAAAAATGAAAATCTGACGTTTTGTTAATGTTTTTTTTTTTATTTATTTATTTATTTATTTATTTTTTTTGTTCATTCCTTCATTTTTTCCTTTTATTCTTACTTTTTTTATTTTCATGTTTTTATATTTTTTACATTTTTTATCCTTTTTATTTTTGCTTTCTTTTTTTAATTTTTATCGTTTATTTCTTTCTTCCTTTTTTATTTTTATTTCTTTATTTCTTTCTTTCTTTATTATATTATCCTTTTTTTTCTCTATTTACTTTTATTTTGTTATTTTTTTTTTAATATTCTTTCCTTCTTTTTTATTTTTCCTTTATTTGTTTATTTTTTTTTTTCGTTTTTTTTTTTTTGTTGTTGTTGTTTTTTTTGCTTTCATTCTTAGCTTCTGTTCTTTTTTAATAATTTATTATATCTATTATATTTGCATTATTAAAGATGATTTTATTATTTAAATTTCTTTATTAATTATTATTATTTATAAATTCTTTTCACCGTTTTATAATTTTATTTCAAAAATTATTCATCATATTCCTTTATTTCATTAATTCATTTTTTTTCTTTCATTATCCCTATATTTTCGTTCTCTTCTTCTTCATTTTTCTGGGCATTTGATTTTTTTTTTTTTTTTTTTTTTTTGCAAGGCAATTTTAAAACTTTTTTCATTCAAAGACTTTTTTTTTATTATTTTTAGTAAATTTCTTAATAAGAATTATATTCTTAAGCAAAGTTAAAAACAAAAAAAAAATATAATAAAAAAATAAAAAAACAAAAATAAAAAATAAATAATAAAAAAAAAAAAAAAAAAAAAAAAAAAAAAAAAAAAAAATATATATATATAATAATAATATATATGTATATATATATATATATTATATATTATATATATATATATATATATATTATATATATATATATATATAGCAATAAACAAATAAATAAACATTAATAACAGGCAGTCTTTCGAAGACAAACGTTTCTTCTTCAGTCACAATAAAAAGAGGCTAAAAAGTTAACAGAGAGACTTCTAAAAAAATTTTTAGATGACTATTATAAATTTTAAAAAACATATGAATGTTAACACATAGACAAAAGAATGTGAATACTAAGTTATTTTATTTAAACTTTTGAATTAATTCAACAACAAAAGATTGGTTTTAATCGTCGAAGAGGTTGTTCTGAAGACTTAAAGTTATGAACATTTCTAATAAGGAAAGACTCTAATATTTGTCTTCTATTCACATATGTAGTCAGAGAGATTTTATCGAAAATTGTATTGGAAATATCTATTCAATGTTCGAAATCAATTCTGTGTTTGTACAATGAAGAAGTTTGATCACGTATTTTTAAAGCAAAAGTATGTTTTTTTAAAGCATAAGTGTGTTGTATTTTCTTCTTTTCAAATTATTAGGCTCACAAAAATAGACCAAAAGACAATTCTTGCATAGTACCTTATAAAGACCTTCATTGCTGACTTTTTCTTTATCATTAAGTTTAACATTGCAAAAAAATTTTTGGTGGTGTTTTATATTTTTGAAAGACTTCCCCTGCGTTATTAAATGTTTTTATTTTCTTATATATATATATATAATCATATATATAATTATATATATATATATATATATATATATATATTATATATATATATTTATATATATATAATGTATATATATATATTATATATATATATATATATATATATATATATATTTATATATATATATATATATGTATCATATATATAATATACATATATATATATATATATATATATATATATATATACATATATATATATAAGCCACTTTTTCAGAGTAGTGAACGTTAACTTGTTATAAAATGTCTCTTCTCTCTCTCTCTCTCTCTCTCTCTCTCTCTCTCTCTCTCTCTCTCTCTCTTCTTCCGCACACACAAACTTATCTGTTCCTTTCTTCTTCGATGCTTTCCCCCCCCCTCCCCCCTCTTTTTTTGTTTGTCTCATTTGTTCACTTTCTTTCTGAATATGTTGTCATTTTAATTTTAAAACTTTTCAATGAATATTTTTACGTTCTTTTTTAGGCTTAAAATTTTTATATATAATTTTCTTTTCTTCCCAAAAAAAAAAATTAAATTTATATATAATTTTCTTTTTCTTTTTTTTTATGATTACAATATTATTAAAGATAAATAAAAATATGAAAATAAATTTATTTTTCCGCTTAATATATATATTATCATATATTATATTAATTATATAATATATAATAATAAAAAAAAAAAAAAAAAAAAAAAAAAAAAAAAAAAAAAGAGAGAGAGAGAGGAGAGAGAGAGGAGAGAGCAAGAGATCACATCCCTGTCTACAAACTTCGGCAATGGAGGTAAATCTCATTACAATAAAATTCTACCAATACATATAGGCGAAAAGCCTTCTCATTTACGTGATATCGAGGAGACAATAGGGAATGACACAAACACGTGCATCATATTTCAAAAGTTGAAGGTTCCATAGGAGGGATACCATGACTACAGTGTAACAAAAATGGTAGGTAACGTCATCACGGGAACATCT
>SEYY01005908.1:15000-27500 GCA_009176605.1 Armadillidium nasatum | reverse complement strand
TATATATATATATATATATATATATATATATATATATATTATATATATATATATATATATATACATATATATATATATATATATATATATATATATATAATATATATATATATATATATATATATATATATATATATATATATATATATATATATTATATATATATATATATAATTAAAAAATAATTTTAATATGCAAGAAGAAGATTAGTCCAAAAAAATGTCCCTGTGAGATAACATTAAAAACAAACAAACAATCAGAAAATTTAATTTACAAATTGTTTTTAGTTCATTTGTAAGTAACTTCAAATATTGAAATTATAATTTTTTTTCCAAATAAAATTGTGAAATTAAAATTATTATTATTATTATTATTATTATTATTATTATTATTATTATTATTATTTATTATTATTATTATTATTATTATTATTATTATTATTATTATTATTATTATTATTATTATTATTATTATTATTATTATTATTATTATTATTATTATTATTATTTTATTATTTTTATTTTTTTTTTTTTTTTTTTTTTTTTTTAGCAGTAGCATATTTTTAGATCCGTGGAAGGGAAATGTACACAATTCATTATTATTATTATTATTATTATTATTATTATTATTATTATTATTATTATTATTATTATTATTATTATTATTATTATTATTATTATTATTATTACTATTATTATAATTATTATTATTATTATTATTATTATTAATATTTTTATTTGTTATTATTACTTTGATTATTAATATTTTTATTATTATTGATATTATTATTATTATTATTATTATTATTATTATTATTATTATTATTATTATTATTATTATTATTATCATTATTGTAATTATTATTATTATTATTACTATTAACATTATTTTCATCACTTTTATTATTATTAATTTTCTAATAATTCATTCAATTCAAATAGTTTATTCAGAAAGAAAGTACATTTCAAAGTTTGAACTATTACATAAAAAAGGTCCTATACTGTTAAATAAAATAATAAAAATAATAGGTAATAATAATAATAATAATTATAATAATAACAATAATAATAATGTCCAGTTCTCTGAAAAGGGGCTGCTAGGGGAAACACTCCGTTTCCTTTGAGCCCCAAATTTTAATTCATATAAATTTAATAATTACATGTTAGGATAGGTTACTTCAAGGGTAACGGAAATCTAGATATATTGATCATGCAAGCAACAATAACAAAGTTGTTAATTATGAAGTTTGCTACAATAATTCTAGTAATAATAATAGCAATGATGATATTTACTAAGTATTAATAATAATAATAATAATAATAATAATAATAATAATAATAATAATAATAATAATAATAATAATAATAATAATAATAATAATAATAATAATAATAATAATAATTATAATAATAAAAATAATGATAATAATAATAATATAATAATATAATAAGTAATAATATAAAATAATAATAACAATAATAACAATAATAATAATAATATTGATAAAGATCATAATAATAATGGTAACTATCTTGATAACCATTTCTGTTATACAACAGTGATAAAAATAGTGATAATAATGATTGTGATAATAGCAGTTGTAATAAAATAAGTTGTAATATAATATTTTCAATAAAATTTTCAATAATAATAATAATAAGGACAGTAAAAATAATAAAACAATAGCAGCACCGATTTTACATAGAAATAATAATGATCGCATTGATGATTTCAGTAATGGAATTAATATTCTTGAATGCTATAAATTTTCTGATTTAATAATAATAATAATAATAATTATTTATATTATTATTATTATTATTATTATTATTATTATTATTATTATTATTATTATTATTATTTCTAATGAATTAGTAAAATAAAATTAAAAATTCTTAAAACTTATTCAAAGATAAAAAAAAAAAAAATTTAATAAAATGGCGCTATACCCAAATCGTCGACAGGAAAAGTAGTCGACAGGTCAAACGGCCGACACTTTTGAAAAAAATGTGTCGATCACTTTTCTTTTCAATTTCAACGTGTCGACGTTTTGGACACATGTGAAAAAAAATGTGTCGGCTGTTTGACCAACATCGTATTTTTTTTTATTTCGATACAATCGATACGTAAGCCTATTTTTAAATTTTATTATTATAATAATTATGAATAGATTTTTTTATTTTTAATATATTATTTTAGTAGATGCATGGCACACGAATATTTGTCTACGGGGGGCTCTGCCCCCCGTACCCCCGACCCGTGAGTGATGATGATATATATCTTTCGATTAATCGATATCGATTTATAGTGTCGACGATTTGGACGAGTTATAAAAAAAAGTTGTCGGCCCTTTGACCTTACCAAAAAAAGTTGTCGACGTTTTGGACAAGTGAGAAAATTTTGTTAATGTTTTTTTCAAAAGTGTCGGCCCTTTGACCTGTCGATTACTTTTCCTGTCGACAATTTGGGGTAATCCCGAATAAAATTGAAAAGAAAAAAAAGAGTGTTTTTTTTCAAAAGAACAATTAAAATATCTACTCTTTTCCTGAATAATGACAGCTTTTGTAGCAATCACTCAAACTCACATGTAAACATTCACATACATTTAACACAAACACACACACACACACACACACACACACACACACACACACACACATACATACACACATTTCAAATGAAACAAAGGAAAAGATCTTGAAAATCCAATTTCCCCCTTCCAAACAATCCAGGTTTATTTCATTAGTGTCACGTATATATATATATATATATATATATATATATATATATATATATATATATATATATATATATATATATATATATATATATATATATATATATATATATATATATATATATATATATATATATATATATATATATATATATATATATATATATATATATATATATATATATATATATATATATATATATATATATATATATATATATATATATATATATATATATATATATATATATATATATATATATATATATATATATATATATATATATATATATATATATATATATATATATATATATATATATATATATATATATATATATATATATATATATATATATATATATATATATATATATATATATATATATATATATATATATATATATATATATATATATATATATATATATATATATATATATATATATATATATATATATATATATATATATATATATATATATATATATATATATATATATATATATATATATATATATATATATATATATATATATATATATATATATATATATATATATATATATATATATATATATATATATATATATATATATATATATATATATATATATATATATATATATATATATATATATATATATATCTCCTCCGGTGAGCAAAGGCCAAGAGGCCTACCAAATTCCATTGGAGTTGGAAAAATCTTATCCTGATCGAAGAAGGCCAACATGTCCAGATACACGGCGTTTGAAAGTATGCAAGTCTAAGGAAGCTGGGAAAACAGATATAGGGAGTGTGTTCCAGACTTTACCAGTAGAGTATATGTAAGATTGAGCATAGCGGTTAAGTCGGGTCTGAGAGTTCGACAGAAAAAGGATGAGACTGTGTTAAAAGGCGTGTCGCACGAGCTCTTCTCAATGGAGGAGATATGCGACGAGAGAGTTCAGAAGAACAGTGTCAGTTGTAATAACGATTGTAAAGAGAGAGTGAAGCAACAATTTGACTGGCATAAAGAGATTGAAGAGAGTTAGTAAGAGCAGGAGAGTGATGAGACGAAAAGCCCTAGACTCCACCTTCTCAAGGAGAGCTGTATGAGTGGAACCACCCCAGATATATATATATATATATATATATATATATATATATATATATATATATATATATATATATATATATATATATATATATATATATATATATATATATATATATATATATATATATATATATATATATATATATATATATATATATATATATATATATATATATATATATATATATATATATATATATATATATATATATATATATATATATATATATATATATATATATATATATATATATAAACACACACAAAATGTTTATCTTCAACAATAAATTTCTCTTACGAGAGAACTGAAGCCTGTTTGCTTACTGAGTCAGGCTGTGATTTAAAACTGAAAATAAGAATAACAGAAAACCACAAGAAATTGAAGCAAAATTTATTTAAAATTGACAGTGCAATAAAAACCGATAATGCTTATGGTAAAGATGAAATTTATGAGGGATTTAAAAGATATACAAAGGAAACAAATGTCGATTACATATCAAGTATGGTATAGAAGTGATATATATATATATATATATATATATATATATATATATATATATATATATATATATATATATATATATATATATATATATATATATATATATATATATATATATATATATATATATATATATATATATATATATATATATATATATATATATATATATATATATATATATATATATATATATATATATATATATATATATATATATATATATATATATATATATATATATATATATATATATATATATATATATATATATATATATATATATATATATATATATATATATATATATATATATATATATATATATATATATATATATATATATATATATATATATATATATATATATATATATATATATATATATATATATATATATATATATATATATATATATATATATATATATATATATATATATATATATATATATATTCATGCAAAGAAAAAAAGTTCAAATTCGAAATGTTTTTTTGTTTTCATCAATTGTCTATAATTATTCTTCGTTTTGAAAAGAAATATTTTATTTGTCTTTTAAATACTTATATAATCTTTCCTTTTCTTGTTCCTCATTCATAAGGATTTAATATCTGATCTCTCTTACCCTTCTTCACTGGATCAAAGGGTTCTGATAATATAATATTCCATCTGTAATCCTGAAGACTTTTAAATGTTTCTTAGCTATCGTGCTACGTCGTTCACTTGTTTGATTCTGTGTATTATTGTATCTGTGTCAATTATTTAGAGAGAGACGCCTCCCGACTTTCGATATATCTGAGTATCGTATCACCCTTTTTCATTCTAAACTTTCTAAATTTAACTTTGTTCAGATGTTTATAAAAACCTCGATTATTTTTAGTCTTAATTCAATTGCAAAGGAAAAAAATAAAACAAGAGGAAAGTGTTACTCTCTTATTTTAAATCTGTATTTTCTGAACTTCATTTTCCTTTTGTATGTTTATATGTAATTTTTTTACGCTAACTCGTATTCCATTGTTCTTCATGCATCTTAACCCAATTAAATTCACATATCATAACAATTTGCTTATTATGAAACAATTAAATACTAGGAATCATCTTTAAAAACAATTCTCGGAAGTCTGATTTGTAATTTATGCAAGAAAAAGCGTAGCTTATTTTATCTTTAAAGGGATCATCTTAAATATATATATATATATATATATATATATATATATATATATATATATATATATATATATATATATATATATATATATATATATATATATATATATATATATATATATATATATATATATATATATATATATATATATATATATATATATATATATATATATATATATATATATATATATATATATATATATATATATATATATATATATATATATATATATATATATATATATATATATATATATATATATATAAGAGAATTCACATCGATATTTACAAACTTCGACAGATGCAAGATGACATTATCACATTGAAATTCCTTCGAATTCATACAGAGCTGTAGGCCACTCGTTTACATAATATCGAGAACACAATATGGAAAATTACACAATCATTGTAAACAATAGTTAAAAACGTTGCAAATTCCGTAGGAGAGATGCCATGACTACAGTGTTACAAAAATGGTAGGTGATGCCATCACGGGCATATCTTGTTTTCCGATCATCAGTTGTTGCCTGGTAATAACGGCAACACTGGGATGACGTATGTCTGACATTACAGACATGACCCAACACACGTAGTAGAGTCCCACGCTAGAAACACCCACAGCGTCCTGCCTCAGTTTATATAGGCAAGAAGTACTCCGATATTTGTGAATGTCTTCTGAAATGCAATGTCCGTGGGGCGGAAAGGAAATACTGCTTTCGAAGGCTCAGAACCACTGGCAGTATGCTTCTCCAGGGTGAATCCCTTCCACCTGCGATGGGCTTTGAGCCCGAAGAACGTATCATCGATACTGTGCTGGCCAGCCCTCGTCGTAGGCATACCTTATGTTACCTGCTACGTAATGAGCTGTTTATTTCATTCCTATACTGACCCCTCAATATCACGTAAACGAACGGTTTACGGCCAAATATAAATTCGGCAAAATTTCATTGTGATGATCTCACCTTCCTTCCATCTGTTGAAGTTTGCAAACATCAATGTAAATCGCCCTGTATATATATATATATATATATATATATATATATATATATATATATATATATATATATATATATATATATATATATATATATATATATATATATATATATATATATATATATATATATATATATATATATATATATATATATATATATATATATATATATATATATATATATATATATATATATATATATATATATATATATATATATATATATATATATATATATATATATATATATATATATATATATATATATATATATATATATATATATATATATATATATATATATATATATATATATATATATATATATATATATATATATATATATATATATATATATATATATATATATTCTCGAACATGTTACGTTATAGTTAACGAGTTTATTATTTCACTGAGTGACCCACTTCGGAGAAAGGAAAAAGCCTAGCATAAAATCAAACAAAGCTGTGGGAAAAAGTAATTCCAGAGAATTGTGGTTAATTTTGAGAGAACATGAAGAATTACAACAGCTATCCTCAATATTAAAGGCGATGTTCAGAGAGAGATTGAAAAGAGTCAGAAAGAGTAGAGAAAAAAATGAAGAGTTGATAAAGAGAAACCCAATAAACTCTGACTTTGCGAGATGAGACTCGGAGAGAGAAACTTCAATAGGTATGGTGATGAATATTCTTTAAAATTGCCCCTCCGATTAGTCTTTTTCGTGTTTTATCTTTTCATAGGGTATCCCTAGTGTATATTCGTTCTTACACTAAAGAGCATCACACTCCCTTCCCTCCCCTCTTCGTTTTAAAACGTCTCCCAAACTTAAACAAAAGCTTATTTAAGGGGGAAAATAAACCTGCGTGGGAGAGGCTATGAGCTGTGACATTTAAATAACTCTCTCATCCACCTCTCATCCCATCAATAATTAAGAGTTGGTTGCCTCTGGTTTTTAGGTTAGTATTCCCAAGACTTGACCGCAGGTAAACTTTGGTGCACGGTCTTCTTTTTCAGTAATTTCTTCAACATTCAGAGATTTTAACCTAATTTCTACTTTATTGGACAAAAAGAGATGGCGTTGCCAGTGGATGACTGGAAATAATTGCATGTGGAAAGCGCGACGAATGTCATTGATTGCGTAAAGGTGATGCAAGGAAAAAAGTGACACGCGTAACATGTGGAAAATAGGTTGAAAGGAGAAATATGATGGAATGTCAAAACGGTGCAATCGTATTTAGACATGTTAAAGGCCATACTGTGGCCGAAGCTTCTGAATTTGCTAGTTTGTCAAAGCTTATGATCTACGAATATAAAAACAGCTGCAACGAACCAGGTAAATAGGAAATTTCCGTTGGAATTGTGACTGGATATCGATATAAGCGTCAGGGACCGACAGTTGATTTCAAATCTTGTTAATCAAGACTGCTTCTTATCATGGAAAGAATTGATGCTACACGTTAACGCCGGCCCAAATCAACCAACATTTGACAGAACAATCATCAGGAAACTGCATTGGATGAATATATGAAGCCGAGAAGCTCGTTAGAGTCTCCGGTGAGAAAACCTCATGATTCCCACAAAAGTTTTACGATTATAATTTGCAAGGCGACACCAATATTGGACAATTAGTTAAAGGAAACTTATAATTTTATCCTACAAATCGGGTTTCTACCGGTGTGGGAATAATTTTTGGGGTCGCGTACATCATTGACAACTCTAAGCCTTCTATTAATACTACCCTGTGTCTGTATGCCGAAGTTGACTCTGCGAGAGTGTTTGCAATATTCTTGGGATTTTTCTACCTTGTTGAAATGCAGACCCTTGTACGACCCACTATGACTTCAGTGAGATACCACATCATCAGGTTTTGCTTTTCAAAATGTCTGAGGGAAGAACATAAAACATCTACCTCTATTTCATGATGACAACTGTTTCCTCCAAAGGGTTGCATATGTTTTTGCTAAGCACGATAAGAACTCGGGAGCAATCAGTCATTTAAACTGGTTCTCAAAGTCCAATTTTTTTACTCCTATGGAAAACCTATGAGATTATCTGGAACACGTCAGAGGATAGACATTACCGCACTTTACTAAAAATGAATAATTTTTTGGTGTAAAAATGACAAAGCATTGATGCCCATCCATACAAACACATGTCCAGTCCATAACCAATCGAACTGCTGCTGTCATTCGTATTAGTGGAGGTTCCACACTCTCTTTTGTGGGTGTTCGACAAAAGTATTTTCAATTAGTTACAGTTCATTCTAATTAATTTTTTAATAAAGTGTGACTTTTCGAACACACACACACACACACACACACACACATATATATATATATATATATATATATATATATATATATATATATATATATATATATATATATATATATATATATATATATATATATATATATATATATATATATATATATTATATATATATATATATATATATATATATATATATATATATATATATATATATATATATATATATATATATATATATATATATATATATATATATATATATATATATATATATATATATATATATATATATATATATATATATATATATATATATATATATATATATATATATATATATATATATATATATATATATATATATATATATATATATATATATATATATATATATATATATATATATATATATATATATATATATATATATATATATATATTCATAAATTATTTCATTTTAAATATAATATGAATCTTCTTTTAAGTTTACATTCGAGAAGTTATAATACTTTGTGATTTTACAGTTTTACTTTTACATCAAAATTATATTAATTCTGAAGAGGCAAGATCAATAACCTTTGATTATTAATATTTTAATTTGATCTTATTATGAGAGAAATTAATATTAAGTAAAAGTATATATATATATATATATATATATATATATATATATATATATATATATATATATATATATATATATATATATATATATATATATATATATATATATATATATATATATATATATATATATATATATATATATATATATATATATATATATATATATATATATATATATATATATATATATATATATATATATATATATATATATATATATATATATATATATATATATATATATATATATATATATATATATATATATATATATATATATATATATTATATATATTATATATACCTTCACCTTCATATATCATATTTAATCATACACGGCGTTTGAAGCATGTGTCTGAGTCTTTCTACTTTAACCCTCCCTTCTTGCAGGAAACTTTCCTTCATTCAGCCTGTGCCAAAGAAGGGGGACTCCTTTCAACCCTCTGACTATCGTACTATTTCTTTAACATCCATTCTGTCTAAAGTTTTCGAATCTATCCTTAACAGAAAGATTTGAAAATACCTCAATTCTTCTAATCTTATATCTGATCGCCAGTATGGTTTTCCTTAAGAAGGCTCTACTGGTGATCTTTCTCTTTCTGACTCTTGATTCTCCACTCTTCCGTGTTTCGGTGAATTTTTTGCTGTGGTGCTAAACATATCGAAAGCTTTCGATAGAGTCTGGCACAAAACTTTAATTTCCAAACTTCTCTCTTTCGTAATTTATTCTTCTCTCTGCGACCTTCTCTCTAATTTCGTTTCTGGTCATTCTATAGCAGCTGTTGTAGACGGCCACCGTTCTTCCTTTAAATCTATAAATTGTGGTCTTCCTCAAGGATCTGTCCTATCCCCAACACTCTTTCTACTTTTCATTAATGACCTCTCTATTACTTCAACACCTATTCACTCCAATGCTGATGACTCCACCCTTCATTACTCCTCTCACTTTAAATTTAAGAAAGGTGGCCTTGGAGCAACACCTCTAATCTTTCTCGTATTTCAAATTGGGGCATAGAAAACATGATCGTATTTATTGCCTCAAAAATTCAAATCCTCCATCTTTCTATTTGACTTAATCTTCCACACAACTATGACATCTTCTTCGAGCATTCGTCTCAAACCTTTATCTGCCCTCAATATTCTCGATGTTTCTTTTTCTCATGATTTTCTTCGAAGGATCACATTACTTCTCTTTCTAAACAAGAGTTTGGGCGTTCTGAGACGCATCCGTGACTTTTTTACGCCACACCAGTTACTTGCTCTTTATAGGAGTCTTGTTCGAGCCTGTATGAAGAACACCTCTCACATCTGGGGTGGTTCCACACATACAGGTCTTATAGAAAAGGTGGAGTCTAGAACTTTCGTCTTATAAATTTTTTTGCTCTTACTAACTCTTTCCAATCTCTTTCTACCCGTCGAATTGTTGCGTCACACTCTCTGTACTATCGCTACTACAACGGACACTGCTCTTCTGAACTTTCATGTCGCAAAAAATCCTCCATTGAGAAGGGCTTGTGCGACTCGACTTTCTACACGCTCTCATTCTTTCTCTGTCCAACTCTCCGACCCCAGACTTAACCGCTATTCTCTACTATTTTACCTGTACTCTACTGGTAAAGTATGGAACTTACTCCCTTTATCTGTTTTCCCAACTTCTTTTGACTTTCACTCTTTTAAAGGCAGTGTATTGTGTCATGTCGGCCAGTATTGACTAGATTTCCGACTTTTTCCCCAACTCTGGTAGAAATTGGCAGGCCTTAGGTCTTTGCCCACCAAAGCATATATATATATATATATATATATATTTATATATATATATATATATATATATATATATATATATATATATATATATATATATATATATATATATATATATATATATATATATATATATATATATATATATATATATATATATATATATATATATATATATATATATATATATATATATATATATATATATATATATATATATATATATATATATATATATATATATATATATATATATATATATATATATATATATATATATATATATATATATATATATATATATATATATATATATATATATATATATATATATATATATATATATGTAGTAGACCATTACAGATAATTTTGAAATGTCTGTATCAGTAACGATGATCCTTCAAATAATTCGACCGACCCATCAGCAAATGTCATAAGTTTAGCAACGTGTTTAATATGTGAAAACAGATTAGTATTTTATCATATTAATAGCCTTTTTGCATGTAGAAATGTCAGAAATTTTTTCAGTTTGTTTTCTTATCAGAAAATAAATTATTGAAGCTACTCTCTTAGGTGTAATTTGTCTTTTCTGTATTGAAAATATTATTCTTAGATTTATTGCCAGTTTTCCAACGACACGTTAGGTAAAATTTTGAAGTGGAAGAGTATTAGAAGAAGAAGAAGAAGAAGAAGAAGAAAAAAAAAAGAAAAAGAAAAAGAAAAAGAACTACAGAACACTGACTAGCAAAGACTTTACAGTCCACTCAAGGCCAGTCTGTTAAATAATCACTATTGAACTATTCGCTCATAGACCAATTTGCTTAAAATGTACATCCAATTTCTTCTTGAATGATTCGATGTTGTTGCTGTTCACTATTTGATAAGAAAGACTATTCCATTTTTCAATCACGTCGTACGTAAAAAAATTCTTTGCTATGTTTGTTTGAAATCGCTTGTGAGATAGCTTGTGTCCGTTGCTACGTGTTAGGTTATTCAAGTCGTACCGAAAGTATTGCTTATAATCAACGTTGTCAAATTTATTTAGAATTTTAAATACTTCTATTAATTTTCCTCTCAATCTTCTTGTTTCTAGAGAATGTATATCTAGTTCTCGTAACCGTTGCACATATGATTTACCTCTCTATTCTGGTATTAATTTTGTTGCCCTTTCGATTTTATCTATGTCCTTTTTGAGATATGGACTCCAAAACTGTACCGCGTATTCCAGATGAGGTCTAACTAACGATTTATAAAGAGGAAGTATTATATTTTTAGATTTATATTCAAAATTTCTTGCAATGAAACCTAAAGCTTTATTAGCCTTTCTTAACAG
>SEYY01005908.1:0-5000 GCA_009176605.1 Armadillidium nasatum | reverse complement strand
TACTACTATTACATCTTTCGAAAGCATTTGATGTTGTTCCTCATAACTTACTCTTACAGAAATTAGATAAACTTGGAGTTTCGAAACATTCTCCAACCTGGTTCCTTTCATCTTTTTCTGATAGAACACAATACGTAGAATTAGGAGATTATTATTATTATTTGCATTATTGTAACAGCTATTAGCTTACAGATATTTTAATGTTATTATTGTTTAATCATTTTTTAATGATGTTTTTATTATTAATTTTAAGGAAGTACATTAGGTTAAAATTACGACTTTAATAAAAAATTAAAGTATTAAATGTTAGTTTCTTAGTTATAAACTTCATTTTAATAATGATTTATTAGACTCAACGAACGAATTTGTCTCCTCAGGAGCCCAATTTAGTTTTGCATTAATACAAATAAATTATAAGATTTTCTTCTTTTTGTATAGATTCTGTAGCTGAAAAAATGAATAAAGATTAAAGATTAAATATTATTATTATTTTTGTTATTGCTATTATTATTTTTATATATTATTATTATTATTATTATTATTATTATTATTATTATTATTATTATTATTATTATTATGTCTTCATAGTTTATGAGTTAAAGGAACCCTCGTAGAGGATTTGGTATCTTTCATACTCTTGCAATATTATCTTGTTATGCAAAATTCTTACATCTTTAATTAAGGGAACATTCGCTCGTTGTTTTGTAATTAGTTCTTTGCAAAAACAACACCTCACGTCTGAAATCTAGAGTTTTGAGACCTCATGCAGCAAACCTTACTCTGCTTCCTATTATTGTTCCTGTAATTAATTTTCATCCAAAGGCATAAGCTGCTCGTGTGTTACCAAAGATGATGTATGTTGGCTTGTATCTAATTTGAAGTCCCATGTTATCATCATTATTATTATTATTATCTATATATATATTATATTATATATATTATATTATATATATTATATATATATATATATATATATATATATATATATATATTATATATATATATATATATATATATATATATATATATATATATATATTATTATTATCATATTTCATTATTATTTCTATTATTAATATTATTATCATTAGTACTATTATTTGCTATTTTCATTAATGTAATAGCTATTTGCTTACAGATAATTTTAATGTTATTATTGTTAGTCATTATTTTTATTGTTTGTTTCAAAAAAAGAGTAAATGAGTTTCTCGGGATTCTTTTTCTTTCTTTTCTTTAAAAAAATTATGAAAATTGAGATTCATTAACAATAAAACAATTTCCTCATTATATACTACTTGAGTCATGTAATAAGTTCTGTAATACGAATATGCACCAGAAATATCTATTAATGATTTTTTCTTTAAGTTCACATCTCACAGGCATTGTTCTATTCGAGGAGAAGAACTTTTATAGGTAGTATATACCAAGGATCTCCAAGTGGTATCGAACCGGCGCCCTTAAGCACGGTAGACGGCAACGTCCAGAAATGTGCTTTATAAATAAGACAAATTATTTATTAAAAATATATATATATATATATATATTATATCTATATATATTATATATATTATATATATTATTATATATATATATATATAATAATATATTATAAAATATATTATATATATTATATTCTCAAGTACAGGTTGAAGAGAAAATATGTACATTATATATCTGAAATGAACTTACAACAGATTTAACCAATATAAAAGAAACACTTAACATCCTTATTCTTTTTCAAGATTTTTATTTTTAATATTTCTTTTTAAAAATAATAATAATAAAAAATAAAAATAAATTATGAATAAAAGATTTTCCGCGGACAAAAATTCTAAGTTATGAGACTCTTGAAAACTTCTTCAAGAATTTATAATCATATTTTCTTGAAAGTTGAAGTAAAATTTTCTTTTGATTTTTTTATTCTTGTTTGTTGCAATTTCTTTTCATTTTCGTTGCATTTATCTGATTCTAATGATAATAATAATAATAATAATAGTAACTAATTTTAAAGATAATTATTATATTAAGTAATGATAACAGTAATAATAAATATATTACTAACAATAATATTCCATTATTAATAATAATGAAATAATAATAATAAAAATAGAAATAATAAAATATTGTTAATGATAATAGCAATGCTAAAATAATAATAATAAGAGAAATAGAAATATTAATAATAAACATAATAATATAATAATAATAATATATAATAATAATATAATAATATTATAATAATAATAATAATATAATATAAAAGATAATAATAATAATAAAAAAATAAAATATCAATAATAATAATAATAAATAATAATAATAATAATAATAATAATAATATAATAATAATAATAATAATAATAATAATAATAATAATAATAATAATAATAATAATAATAATAATATAGATTATGCTATTTGTAAGAGCAAAAGCTCTCTTCAATATTTACATAGTTTCAATATTTATTGTTTAATGTTTTGAAATTTCTTTCTCACAAAGAAAAGTTGTTGTTTACACACAAATTTTCAAATCTTTTTTCATTTATATCAGAGTAGAGTGCAAAAATCTGGCATTCATGCATGCTGTTCTATTTCTAACATAGAAAGATAATTAATATTTGGAGTATCTTCAATGGACTTCTGATTTCAAAGTGCCGTCCACGAATCAGGTATGTGCTTCTTTGAGGTAGTTGTTAAATCTTCTGAAAGGTAAATTCAATTATAAGTTAATTAATTAATTATTTTAAAGAAAAAAAAAAAAAAAAAAAAAAAAAAAAAAAAAAAAAAAAAAAAAAAAAAAAAAAAAAAAAATTTCATCTGATGCATAAAATTTTCTGGAAAAACGCAATTGAGAGAGTTCAAATTTGTTTTTGTTTTTTTTCGAGCGTTTTTTTTAAATTTCTTAACGATTGTTTTTTTTACCTCAATTTGGAGTCAAAATTTGGGAAATCTAAAGGAAAAATTTAGCGAAATCTAGATGTTTTTCTAAACCGAAATTTACGGATTAATTAAATCTCCTTTTAAAAATATTTTTAGAAAATAACAAGAAAAAAACATACAGGTTTAAGTTTTCCCAGTTTTAATTCAAAAAGGTCGAAAGTTTTGTCATACAAAAAATTTTCAAATTTTTTTTTTTTTTTTTAAATAGAATTTGAGTAGTTACAGAATTTTTATTTATGTACTTCTTTGTAAACACATCTATAACTCATGGGAATTACACATTAGTTTTTCTCAAAAATTAAGCTTAAGCCCGTTTTTGTGAAAAAAAAAAAAAAACTAATTAAATTCGAAATTGCCAATGACATAAGTGCAAAATTATTTAGTGACATAAATTAATTAGAATATTATTTAGTGACATAAATATTTAGAATATGGTAAGAATAATGGATACATTGCAGTTTGCAAAACAGTATGGTGATTGCCTCAATTACTTGAAAACACAGGTTCAATCCCTCTTGCTGATCCTAGGTATAATATACATAGAAAAGTTCCTCTTCTCGATAAGGACAATGTGAACATTTCATTGAAATGAAAAAAAATAGCTTAGATAAATCTTCTATCTTCAAATTATTTCTCATCTCGATAAGGACAATGTGAGATGTGAAGATTTTTCATTGAAATAATAAAAAAATCACTCAGAAAAAAATCTTCTGCCTTCAAATTACTCTTAAACTTTTAATTAAAAAATAGAGTAAAAACTTTAAAAACCCGTGTCTAAATTTCTTGTTCTTACATCAGCAAAACTAAAGCACGTACAGTCAAGAGTCTCATAATAATATTTCAATAAAATAATATTAGATATTTATTAAATAATAATATATTAATAAACTTAATGTAGAAGAAAATACTAATTCAGTAAAGAGTATCTTCAAGAAAATCTTATTTTTCCCTGAATAAAACATAAATATGAGAAAGAAATTGATAGAAAATATAATACGAACAATGAAACAATATTGACGAACACTAAGGTTATATTAATAAATACTCGAATATATTATTACTTAATTCTCATGCAAATTTAGCTTCCTATTGAATGATAATATATATATCTATATATATATATATATATTATATAATATATATATATATATAATATATTATATATATATATATTAATATATATATATATAATTATATATTATATATATTTCTTATATCATATATATATATATATAATATAATATAATATAATATATATATATATATATAATATATATATTATTATATTATTTATATTATATATATGTTATATTTATAATATATATATATATTATATATATATATATTATATATATATATATATATATATATATATATTATATATATATATCTATTATATATATTATATATATATATATATAATTATATATTATATATATATGTTATATATATATATTATATATATATATATCTTTCATTTAGCTCGGAACAAATACATCATTCTTTTGTCTATCACACATTGCACACCTTTCACACATGCAGCGCTTCAACAACACAAAAGAGCTTGTGAAAATTTATCTATTTCTTGGAAAGAAAATTTTCATCGTTGTATAATTTCCCTCAGCAAAATAAAATTAAAATTTACAAAACGCTTCATGCTAAAGGTTTAATGCTATCGTTCTTTGAATATATATATATATATATATATTATATATATATAATTATATATATATATATTAATAAATATTAATTTTATATAACGCATTTGTATAATATTAATAAATAATCAAAATATCATCATAACAAACATAGTAAAAAAAAGTAAAAAAAAACAAAAATTAATATAATAATAATAATAATATAATATATAATATAATAATAATAAAATAATAATAATAATATATAATATAATAATAATAATAATATATTTTATACCGATTGTTAATTTAATTTGAGGAGAAAAATTAATATATTTTAGAACGAAGGAAGAAAAACCTATTAAAAGTTTGACAAATTTAGTCAACTCTTTCATACTCTCTTTTTGTTTCAAATTTTTTCAA
>SEYY01005907.1:12500-17500 GCA_009176605.1 Armadillidium nasatum | reverse complement strand
ATACACATATGTGAATGTGTATGTGTATCTGTGTATATCCTATGCATATATGCATGTGTGTATTTTGTATATGTAAATGTGTGTCCATATATGTGTCTGTATGTTTGCAGGTGTGTATTTATGTATGAATGTATGTATTTGGCATAATATATATATATATATATATATATATATATATATATATATATATATATATATATATATATATATATATATATATATATATATATATATATATATATATATATATATATATATATATATATATATATATATATATATATATATATATATATATATATATATATATATATATATATATATATATATATATATATATATATATATATATATATATATATATATATATATATGCATGTTGTATGTATCCAGGTATATAGGTTAATGTGCATGCATGTATTATGCAAATGTTTGTGCTTAAATTCATGGTGTGCATGTTGTTTGGTCAAATGTTCGTTATTTTATTCTATAGTATGTTAGTACATAAGCGTGTGCTTGACCATAGGTTCCACCTTTTCGTTCACAAGCAATTCTCTCATCACAGTTTTCGTCTCTGCCGTGTCACATTATTCATTGATTACCCTAATCCTAATTACCATATTATGTTATTTTCAAATTTTTATTTATTTATTTATTTATTTTTATTTCAATGTGTTCGTTATTTTTATTGTTCTTTTCTATGCTTATTGATGTATTTTTCTTACTCTTTGCAACAATCTTGATAATGATCCTAGTTATGGAGTGAAACGTAGAAAATGTTGAGATTAATTTTAAAGATGAACTGTTCATCTGATTATTTTGATCAGATGCTTTATTTTAAATCAATATATTTTTCTCATTATCATGCTATTTTCATTCTTAGCAATCTTTTTTTATAATTATTATTTTTATTCTTATCATTTGTATCAATTTCTTATTCTTCTCTTCATTATTATTATTATTATTATTATTATTATTATTATTATTATTATTATTATTATTATTATTATTATTATTATTATTATCAAATGGATTCTTGCCTGTCTAAAAATGTCAAACACTTGACTGGTTTATCAAAACTCTTCGTAGAC
Source organism: Armadillidium nasatum (assembly GCA_009176605.1). Lineage (NCBI taxonomy): Eukaryota > Metazoa > Arthropoda > Malacostraca > Isopoda > Armadillidiidae > Armadillidium > Armadillidium nasatum. The sequence continues at coordinate 16,409 of SEYY01005907.1, read as the reverse complement.
GTATTTTTCTTTCATATTATAAAGTTTTTCTTCCGTTTTTTTTTTTTTTTTTTATTTTTTTTTTTATTTTTTATTTTTTTTGCCCGATATTTTGTGATGTCACTCTCAGAAATAATATATGTAGAATGTTTATTTTTTTATGATATTTTTAATGTAATAATATAATATATATATTATATATATATATATATATATATATATATATATATATATATATATATATATATATATATATAATATATATATATATATTATATATATATATATATATATATATATATATATATATTATATATATATAATATATATATATATATATATATATATATATATATATATATAATATATATATATATATATATATATATATATATATATATATATATATATATATATATATATATATTATATATATTATTATGGAGGATATCTATGTCGCACCAGAAACATCTTTAAGAGCCTCATAACTATCTGCAACAACATATGATTGTTTTGAAGAATTTCCTTTAAATGAAACAAGCACTCGTGTGAAGTTGCCTACATGATTAACCATGACTTATTTTAATCATATTACGCCATATTAACATAAAATTATACTGTTTCGAAAGATAAAAAATAATAACATGAAAGAAGGCTTTTGTCTGCAAAGTTAGTATGTATTTTAATTGTGTTTTATTTCCTCTTCATCTACACAGCAATGACTTAAAAATTCTACAAGAAAAGATTCAACAACAAATGTTAAATAATATTACTAATAATGAACCACATGATGGAATACTACTCTATGCGCATTCGATGTGTCGGATAGTTTAATCTTATTTTCAAGTTTAATCAAGATATTAAATCAAGATAAATTATCAAGGAATTATCTTTGCAATTAAAGCTCTAAAATTATGTGAGAAAATTATTAAAAGGTTGTCATAATATGGTTTCAATTTCTATGTAGGCTCCTTTTGATGTCTACTATAAAAAAAACATAGTTTTATATTTTCCGTGGGTTGCAAAAAAAAGAAAGACAATACCGTTGAGTTTATCTAAAACTGACTAATGAAATTACTGTTGAATAGGAAGAGACATCAGAAAAGCTTTTAGGAACCAACACTGAAGGTCATAAACGTTTAAAAAGCAAATGATTTAATTGATAAGCAATGCTATTTCGACTGATATCAAGTAATGACGATGAACAAGAGGAAAAAGTAAATAACAGAGGAAGTTGTTAATTTGTATTCTAGTGAAATATCAACATAAACTTTTCCTAATTCTTTTTAATTCTAGAAAATAAATGTACTAAAATATTCCTTATTGAGTTATTAATTAACTTTGATAGTCGTCATCTAGAATGTTTATCGTGCAGTTTCCTAAGCAAGCGGTGAAATTGCAGTGGAATTTTTAAAATATAACATTCCTTTAACTAAGATTATGTATCAACCCAACTGATATTGAGGCAATGACTGCAGAAGTATTTATTAATTTTGCAGAGTGCTCATGATAGAAACTACCTTACTGCAAGGTAAATTAGGTATAACTCTAGAAAGTTAAGGTCTGGCACGTCTACAAATGGTAGCAAGACCTTAAAATATCATTGTTTCAATAAAATTTCGGAGACATTGCCTTGACATTTTTTTAGGGATCGACGTGTTCTTATATCTATTAAAATGAGTGAACATTAAAGTTAGTATAATGAGTATTATAAAAAATGGCCTAATGTGTGAACACTAAAGATGAATACTGAATATTAAAAGTAGCATAATTATTGAACATTAGGGACAGCATAATGATGAAGCATTGAGGAAGGTCTAATGAGTGAACAAGAAGAAAACCAAAGTGAGTGAACATTAAGAGGGAGCAAACATTCCTAATAACTGAAACAATCTAACACACACACACGCCCAAACACACACATACACACACACACACACACACACGTCTTCTCTTTTCATTTTCATGTTTCAGCTTATTTACAGAAAAGGTAATAACAAAATCTTCACGTGGGCGGAATAAAAATAGTTAATTAAAATTACTTTTGCAGCTATTTTAAAATGTTAATTTCGCATACAGTCTTTTAAATAAAATGTTTAAGATCCTAATTAGCATTTGCATCCTCATTATATCTCTATCCGTGGATGTTAAAAATTCAAATCCAATTATATATATATATAATAAATATATATATTATATTATATATATATACATTAATTTAATAAATATATATATATATATATATATATATATATATATATATAATATATATATATATATAATATACATATATATATATATATATATATATATATATATATATATATATATATATATATATATATATATATATATATATATATATATATATATATATATATATATATATATATATATATATATATATATATATATATATATATATATATATATATATATATATATATATATATATATATATATATATATATATATATATATATATAATATATATATATAATATATATATATAATATATATATATATATATATATATATATATATATATATATATATATATAATATATATATATATATATATATATATATATATATATATATATATATATATATATATATATATATATATATATATATATATATATATATATATATATATATATATATATATATATATATATATATATATATATATATATATATATATAATATATATATATATATATATATATATATATATATATATATATATATATAATATATATATATATATATACAATATATTATAATATATTATATATATATATATATATATATATATATATATATATATATATATATATATATATATATATATATATATATATATATATATATATATATATATAATAAAATATTTAGCAGCTCATTTTAATATTCTTGGAATAAGGTCTTCTCACTTTTTCACCAATTTTACGAGAGAAATACTCACAAAAATGAACTTAAACGACTAACCACGACTCTCTTTCGATAAAATTATCAAAGCTTACAACTTTTAAAGGTATTTTTGAAGCTAATTTTAGCCTTTTTCAGCCATAAAGATTTGTAATTTAGGAGTTTAGCATTTTTTTTAGCATATTTTTTCCTCCTGTATTCTTTTCTTATTCTAAAGGATTGTTTAGAGCAATTAGGAATGGAGGTTTCTTAAAATGAGATAATAATAATAATTAATTAAAAAGTTGAAACAGAATTAATATCAAACAATGGCTTAAAATTTTGAAATGAAGTGGAAATATATATAATTAAAGACTTATTAAAAGTTTTGAATGAGAGTTATGAACTGGGATATATGTTCTTCAGCTTTATCATTCTATAGCTTATATATATTTTATATCTTTAGAATATATTTCAATTATATATGATTTTTTTTTTGGGGGGGAGGGGGGTGAAACGTAATTGTTAAAAATCAAAAGTTTGGTGCACAAGTACACTTTAATTATAAATCCAGGTTATATGCCTTTTCTTAAGTATATGTCAAAGAATTCTTGGCATCAATAAGCATCAATAATAGACAGAAAGGTGTATTTTAAAGTGCCAAAGAATAAATGATTTAAACAAAATCTATTGATTGAATAGTTCATAACTTACTTTTAATATTACATCTAATAGTTGATGTTTTCTCAATATCATCTTAAGAGGTTGTGTTGGGTATAATGTGAAAAGTGCTCATTGACACTAGGAAATTAAATGAATTGCCAACAAATATTTTCTTAAGATGATTCTAAAAAAAAAAAAAAAAAAAAAAAAAAAAAAAAAAAAAAAAAAAAAAAAAAAAAAAAAAAAAAAAAAAAAGATTTAGAAGGAAGACATGGTAAATGTAATCAATTTCTAAAAAACACAAGGTACCAACTGCATCTTTTTATTTGAATCAGTTTTTGTTCTCAAGCAACA
>SEYY01005907.1:0-2500 GCA_009176605.1 Armadillidium nasatum | reverse complement strand
CAACCTCTTAGAAGCTTGTTTAGAAAAAAAAGTAATGCGATCCTTCCAAGAAAGATCACAAGAAAAACAAACATAAAGAATATTGAGGAAAGAGGAAGTTTCGAGTCGAGTGTTTTCGAAGGGATGTCATAGATGTGTGAAACGTTGTGTCGAGTAGAAAGATACAGGAATTGAGTTTTTGAAGCATTGAAAACGACCATGTTTTCTCTGCCATAATTTGAAATGCGAGAAGATCAGAGGTCAGTTGCCCATATATATATATATATATATATATATATATATATATATATATATATATATATATATATATATATATATATATATATATATATATATATATATATATATATATATATATATATATATATATATATATATATTATATATATATATATATATATATATATATATATATATATATATATATATATATATATATATATATATATATATATATATATATATATATATATATATATATTATATATATATATATATAATATATATATATATATATATATATATATATATATATATATATATATATATATATATATATAATATATATATATATATATATATATATATATATATATATATATATATATATATATATATATATATATATATATATATATATATATATATATATATATATATATATATATATATATATATATATATATATATATAACAACATTTAAGCAAAGGTATGTACTATTAAACACCAAAGCCTAAACAAATGCTATTCTTACATGTTACTTACCATGAAGATTGTATGAAAAGGTTTCGTAATTAATCTTGGCGCGCTTGAGAGAGAGTTTAAGAATCAAAGAGGAGTTATTTTCTCTGACATTATTTTACTGACAGTATCAATTTAATGTCGTGAAGTTGGTTTTCTATTTTTATTAAAGTACTTTTTGCTTAATTAATTTTATTCTTTTAATTAAGGTTGTGTTTATACTTGATGTATATATATATATATATATATATATATATATATATATATATATATATATATATATATATATATATATATATATATATATTATATATATATATATATATATATATATATATATATATATATATATATATATATTATATATATATATATATATATATATATATATATATATATATATATATATATATATTATATATATATATATATTATATATTATATATATATATATATATATTAGGTTGTGGAAGATTTATGTAAGTTGACTTCAGTACGCTCATCATTACATTGTTACCAACATTAACCACAATTCACCATTTCAAAAATGTATGTAAAACCACATTCACTTTTTTGTTTACTTGAATTAGATAGCCTGAGTTTCATTTAAATTCTACTCAGTATTATTTTAAGTAATTATATTTCAACTTTTTTTTTTTTTTTTTCATTTCTAAAACTTAAAAATATTTTTTCCCATTTTTCAGTTACAATGGCTACGAGCTAATTTTTTTTTCGATACGTTTTTTAGTTTAATTCTAAAATAATAAATCTTGATAGTTTTTCTAATTTCATTCATAATTCCATCATAATATTATCAAAATTCTACTAATAGTTTTGGCTTATATCTATAAGTGCTTTCTTTTATATGGAAATTTTCTTCATTTTATATTTTTTAAGTTATAACTCATGCATTACTATGATTTTCAGCTATTTATGAAGGTTATGTCGATATTTCTAAAATCTACAAAGAATTTTGCTTAATTTGTTTGCTATATTATTTTACTGATGGTAGGTCTCAGTCTTAAAAGTTTAATTATTTTATAATGCAATTTTTTTTTTTTTTAATTTCATTAAAGTTAAATAAAATTTGCATATCTATTGTAAAGTTTTTCTCAGCCTGAAGATTATTTAATTTATAACTAATTTAAAAACTACATCTTTTTCTTCTCTTCAATTTTCTTTTCATTGGTGTCCGTCCTATAATTAAATATCTTCAGTTTGCAAATTTATTTTTCCTTCAGTTTGCAAATTTATTTTTCCTTTTCAATTAGGAGTTCAAACAACGTATTCAAGCTCCTTCATTCAATCTTTTACTTTTGTTTTTCTGCTTTTTTTTCCTTAATGTATTAAGAACTTTCTCTAAAGCATAGTTTGAATTCATCCAAGACGAAGACAATGGCAAATGAATTTGGCGACAAGTTGACAAAATACTAATTCCCAAAACAGAACAAGTTCTAACGAATTCCAAATTAGAAGTGAGTGTTTAATAGATCGTTGAGTTCTCAAAAGTGTTCGTGTGGATAAGGCACTAAATTTTGCAAACGAATAAACTTACTTCTTGCTAAGAAAATTTTATAAATATTTAATGTTGTTAGAAGTCACCAGGAATTTACTTTCTAATTTATTATTCATTTAAAATAAATATTTAATTTCGAAGGAATTTTAATGAACTTATAAAAATAATTTCGCTTAAGAATTATTTTTCTTTTCTTATTATTTTTCAAAATTAATCGATTCAGAAAGGATCAAACAAATTTA
>SEYY01005906.1:10000-16157 GCA_009176605.1 Armadillidium nasatum | reverse complement strand
AGGGATCGGCGGCGTCCAGCCGCAAGAGAGAGAGCAATAACAGGTCTGTGATGCCCTTAGATGTCCTGGGCAGCACGCGCGCTACAATGTAGGGATCAACGTGCCCTCCCCCTCCGAAAGGAGCGGGTAACCCGTTGAAACCCCTACCCGATTGGGATTGGGGATTGTAAGTGTTTCCCATGAACGAGGAATTCCCAGTAAGCGCAAGTCATCAGCTTGCGCTGATTACGTCCCTGCCCTTTGTACACACCGCCCGTCGCTACTACCGATTGAATGATTCAGTGAGGGCATCGGACTGGCGCCTTCGGTAGCCGTCGGCTCGTATCCCAAACTCCGCTTCGGCGGGGGCGGTCGCCGGCACCCTAGGCTGACGGAAAGATGTCCGAACTTGATTATTTAGAGGAAGTAAAAGTCGTAACAAGGTTTCCGTAGGTGAACCTGCGGAAGGATCATTACCGTTTTATGCTTTTTTTTAACCAATAAATAAATAAAGTCAGACCCGAATAACCAATTGGATGATGATGACTAATGAGCATTATTCATCCTCAAGCAAAATTTAATTAATAAAAAAAAGGAGGGGTACCAGTTTTCTGTGCCTTCTTCTTCTTCTTCTTACACACATTGATTGTTGCCCAAAAACTAAGAGAGCTTGTTTATGTCGCTATTGTTGTGCTGTTCAAGAACAGCCAGACACATTTTTAACCAATAAATAAATAAAGTCAGACCCGTATGCATAACCAATTGGATGATGATGACTAATGAGCATTATTTCATCCTCAAGCAAAATTTAATTAAAAAAAAGGAGGGGTACCAGTTTTCTGTGCCTTCTTCTTCTTCTTACACACTTTGATGCCCGAAAACTCAGAGAGCTTATTTCTGTCGCTATTGTTGTTATTGTTGTGTTGTGCAAGAACAGCCAGACACATTGAGCAGACGCCTTTGCACTGTGACCAAAAAGGGGTGTGGCGAGCAACCCTGCCTTTGAAAACAAAGGCGAAGGCGCCGGAGTCGCATCGTAGCCTAGCATAGAAAAGAGCAGTACCACCGGAAGAAAAAAGCGGTTCCTCGCTAACGCAGAAGACGGTGGTACGTAAAACTCTTTCTCTTTGTCTCGCTGCTACAAACGGTCGGAGGATTTTTAGAGGATCCGATATGTCTCCCCGTTCCCAAATCCTTCGACTAGCGAAAACCCTTTCTCACGGGAACGAAAAACATCAAACCTTTCCGAAAGACTTTCTCGGGAGTTCGAGAGGCAAAAGGGATGATGACTGTCTCGTTGTTCGTTGGTTGCTGTTGTTGTCGTTGTCGTTTCCTCGCAAGCACAAAGACCAACTACAAAAGAGGAGCGGCAGCGGCAGAAGCATCATCATCAGCAGCAGCGGCAAAAGTAGTAGTTCCTTTTCGACCCCAGTCTGGCTTTCGTCCCGAAGTAACCGAGATTAGGTCTGCGCGGGTAGGTCCTTCGTTTGTGCATCGTCTCGGCGAAAGACCTATTTTCGCCAGGCTGAAAAGCGGTGAAAAAAGGGAAACCTGTTTTTAATAACGACTCGTGGTAGAGGATCACTTGGCTCGTGGGTCGACGAAGACCGTTGCAAAATGCGGAAATGACCGTTCAAGCAAGCGACGTCAAAGTCGACAGGTCGAACGCACATTGCGCCCGTTCCACAGCGAGAAGGCGGAAGAGGGTTCGTTGGATGGAGGTTGTTGAGCAGCAGCAAAAAGAGCTCTTTATTCCGATTATTACCTCCACAGCGCCCTCTCAGCGGGTTGCGCCTTCTTCTTTTTTAAAAAAAAAAAATGAAAAAGCGCATACTCCTTCGCCTGTCTCGCGCCGGGGCGGGCACCCTTGATCAAGAGTCGGTAACCCAAATAATCAAGTTAAGTCAAGACCTCTGATTCGCTTCGTGTGTAGGGGAGCAAGTAGGCAAGGTTTCTAGCAGGCAAGAAAACGTTGGGGGGGGCCTAACAGCTCTCAGCCCCAGGACTGCCCGTCTGGCTGACCTGAAAGCGCCCTGATAGCGCGGCGTTTCAATTGTCATTCCTTTGTTCTTCTCGCGGGATGTTCGAGTACCCTGGACGTATTAGGCAAGGGATGTCTCGGCATCGGCACCTTTTGCGGCTAACATTTATGGGGGGGCAGGTTGAGTCCCGGTCGAAAGCCCTAACGACGGCGGTGCTGGCAAGGTCGGAGTGGGAACGGAGTAGGATTGTTGACTCTCTTTGCGTGTGCGACGCGCATTGTTGGTGCGTACACGAAGTACGTACGAACCAAAAGTTCGTACGTACGTGCGTGCTACGGGTCCTTTCCTGTATCATCTTCGTCTCCGACCCATGGTATCCGCTCCCGCTTTCGATCCCCTGTACCTTACCCTACAAAAAGTCCCAGACCTTCCAGATATTCGTCGGTACGTTCTTAGCCTTTTTACGGGAGCAAACTGGAGTAGTAGCGGTACTTAAACACTGCTGCTGGTCGCTGGATCTCTCGTATATAAGAGGCTGTTCGTCGAATGTTAGCCAAAATTGACAAGTGTCGGGCTCGAGCTCTCGTCCGTAGTGCGTCCTTCGGGAAAAGCGCTCGCGTAGGAGGCAGAGGCCTTGGGCGTTCGTAGGGACGATTAGGTTAAAGATATGCACGCATCCTGTCCCTGCGTCGCCTTAAGTACGTAGCGTTGAGGAACGAAAAGAGATAATGTAGTAAGAAGGGGAGTAGTAAGAGAGCAAGCCCAAACCTCTTCTCGCTACCTTCTTTTTACGCAAGCTAATAATAAAACGTTCCTCGCGCGAAAAATCCTGGACGATCGCGATTCCTTACAGACATAAAAAGCCTCTGATCTTCTTACTTCGTCTTCGCCGTCGTCGACGTCATTGCCGCGTTTTGTCTAGCTAGCGGCGTTGGCGTAGGTGGCGGCGGGCGAAAAGAGGAATCGATCGCGAGAAGATGCATTTAAGAGCTTTCTCCGCGTTCATAAAGGGGAAGAAAAGAGGAATACGCGACAGTGTGGAACGTCTTCGGAACGGAAGCAGCAGCAGCAGCAGTGTGGCGCCTGTTTTTGCTTGCTGTGCAAACTGCTCTCTCGTCTAGTAAAAATAACCGCTACTGAATAATAGTACCTTCCTTCAGCCTCACACCACGTTGAAAAGGAGGCAGGCAGTCAGGCAGGTTCGCTTTTATTTATTTTTTGGGGCGAAGATGGTGGCGTTGTCGTGTGGTGGTTGGTGAAGGGCGCCTCCAACCACATCAAAGTGTTTCCGTAATAACTCGGGCGTTTTCCACACACACACTCTCCTTCGGTAAACGGAGATAGAGTATCGCAAAAGTGGAAAATCCCGTCTCGCCACCACTAGTAACCTCATTCCCACAAACAAAAGCGGCTTGCTTCTTCCTCCTCCTCGCGGGTGAGCGCACAAAAAAGAAGGATACGTACGATAGTAGCGGGAAAAAAGATGGATGAGTAGTAGTAGAAGTAATTATAATAAAGTTCCTTTCCGATTTTGAACGTTCCCGCGCTAATGTCGCGTTCTCTTTGATTACTCCTCTTTAGCGGAGAACAACAACAACAAGCTTTTGTGCATGCTTATCGCTCGTCTATAAGGCGCTACTATAGCGTGATCAGAGGGGCATCGGGTGATGCGAACGGGCGCGAGTAGGTGCACCGGCTACGCCAACAGCAGCAGCTTCTTCCGCAATATGTTCTTCTTCTCGTTTTTGCTGCTGCGGTCGCTGCTGCTGACGCTGGGTGCATCGACTGGCGTCGACTGTTTCGTTAGCACACTGCCGCCCGCGTGCCTAAGCCGACCTTGTTTCAAGGGAGAGTACCCGCAGAACTTAAGCATATCAATAAGCGGAGGAAAAGAAACCAAAAGGGATTCCCCGAGTAAGGGCGACTGAAAAGGGAGGAGCCCAGCGCGTAGCCTGCAGGCACGCCCCACTAGATGGGTCACGGGCCTGCGAGGGATGCCGCGTATGGGAGGAATCGTGGGAGAGCTCGCGCGACCTGAAGTATTTATTGAATGTTGTCTCATTGCCCATAGAGGGTGTAAGGCCCGTAAGGTCGTCGCGTCGCGTCTCTCGCCGGTTCCTCTCGAGAGTCGGGTTGCTTGAAAATGCAGCCCTAAGTAGGTGGTAAACTCCATCTAAGGCTAAATATTCCCACGAGACCGATAGCGTACAAGTACCGCGAGGGAAAGTTGAAAAGAACTTTGAAGAGAGAGTTCAAAAGAGCGTGAAACTACCACGAGGTTAAAGCGAGTGAGCGTTCGTATCCGAACGGCTGGTATTCAACCTGCCCCGGACGTTGGCGGCGGAGGGTCGCAAAGCGTACTGAACGGATCTCCCTTGAGGCCGCGGAACTCGTTTCCCGGTCTCTCGAGGCGACCGGCGTTTCCTCCGTGCGCGCGGAAGGGGGGTGCTCTTCTGGCCGAAGTAGGGCGTCGCGGCCGTTCGAGAGGTGTCGATGACACGAGGGTCAGGGAAACCGCTTCTTTCAGTTTCGGATCGGCGTCGTTGTCGTCTTTCTAAGGCGGCGGCGGTAGCGCCCCCGGATCGCGGGATTAGCGGGGCCGCCTCGTTCCAGTCTGACGGCCTTTCGGACGGTGAAATCATGACAAAATCGCGCCTGCGACGGGGTCGGCGTCCTCTCCCTCTTCTCCTACGGAGAAGAGGCGAAGGCGCCCCCGATTAAACGTCCCGAGCGCGATACGCGGCGTAGGTTTACTGCGACAGCTTACTCGTCCCGTCTTGAAACACGGACCAAGAAGTCTAGAATATGCGCGAGTCAAAGGGTTGGCTAAACCCCAAGGCGAAACGAAAGTGAAAACGATTTTTTCTTCATAGGGCCGATCCGGTTCGGGGTGCGTTAGCGGGGAGTCTTTATCCCCCTTCGCGGTCGTTCCCCTTCTTCTTCGGCATCCTTTTCGCTGCTGCTGCTGCGCGCGTTTCGTGCGCGCGCTAGTAAGCGGGCGGGTAGGCGTGTCGTCGTGGTCGGGGCGCCGCGGAGGGTGGCTCCCTACCTTTCCCCTCGATTCGTCTTCCATAAAGTATGAGAACGGCGCAGGCTCGGGGCTCGCAGGCGACCTCCCTGCCGCTAAGGCTTAACCGTTCGCATCCTTCGTTCGGCGCGCTCGCATCATCGGTTGGTTCGTCGACGCTTCGTCGTCGTCGTCGCCTCGGCGTCGGCGTCAGCGTGGCTGAGGCCCCAGCCGTAACGTAAAAGCGTTCGTTCGAGGTCGTCGGTTCGCTGGCTAGGGACGAGCGGCGGGTTCTTTGAGCGCATATTTTAGTACCCGAAAGATGGTGATCTATGCTTGGCCAGGATGAAGCCAGAGGAAACTCTGGTGGAGGTCCGTAGCGATTCTGACGTGCAAATCGATCGTCGGAGCTGTGCATAGGGGCGAAAGACCTATCGAACCATCTAGTAGCTGGTTCCCTCCGAAGTTTCCCTCAGGATAGCTTGTGCTCATTAGCAAATAAAGGAGTTTCATCCGGTAAAGAGAATGATTAGGGGTCCTTGGGGATGAAATTTCCTCAGCCCATTCTCAAACTCTAAATGGGTGAAATAGCGTGCTTTCTTCACTGAAGCATTGTTGTTACCGTTTTTACTAGAATCCGAGTACCAAGTGGGCCATTTTTGGTAAGCAGAACTGGCGCTGTGGGATGAACCAAAAGTCGAGTTAAGGGGCCTAAGTATCGGCTCATTCAGAACCCTTGAAAGGCGTTGGTCGCTCATGACAGCAGGTCGGTGGCCATGGAAGTCGGCATCCGCCAAGGAGTGTGTAACAACTCACCTGCCGAAGCGACTAGCCCTGAAAATGGATGGCGCTAAAGCCGATCCCCGATACTCGACCGTCGGGGCAGTACCGGCCCTCACTCCCCTTAAACAAGGGAGACCGAATCTTACCTACTCTGTCCCTGAGAAGGTTCGGATAGGGTCTCGAAGCCTCGACGAGTAGGAGGGCGCGGGGGTGAGCGCGGAAGGTCAGGGCGTGAGCCCGACTGGAGCCGCCTCCGGTGCAGATCTTGGTGGTAGTAGCAAGCACTCAACTGAGAGCACTGAGGGCCGTGCGGAGAAGGGTTCCTCGTCAACTGCGTTTGAACGAGGGTTAGTCGATCCTAAGTCCCCGGCTAACGCCTTTTCGAGGGCGTGGCGTCACGGGTCTC
>SEYY01005906.1:0-5000 GCA_009176605.1 Armadillidium nasatum | reverse complement strand
GAGCTGGATGCCTGAGAAAGAAAAAATTTCTCGTGTCATTAAGTGAGTTTCGATTACTCCCGCCGTTGACTCGACGAAATTTTCGTGGGGCGAGGGTCAGTTTTGAGAGGCCTCTCCCCACGTGAAGTGCGAAAATTTGGGAGTTTTCGCTACGGTCCTTAGCGGAATCGAGCCCTCTGTACTTTTGGAACGGGTTGGGGGGGACCCGTTCTGTAGGCGACTCGCAGAGGGTAGAGGCTGATAAACGAGGCATTTGGGAGCTGGATGCCTGAGAAAGAAAAATTTCTCGTGTCATTAAGTGAGTTTCGATTACTCCCGCCGTTGACTCGACGAAATTTTCGTGGGGCGAGGGTCAGTTTTGAGAGGCCTCTCCCCACGTGAAGTGCGAAAATTTGGGAGTTTTCGCTACGGTCCTTAGCGGAATCGAGCCCTCTGTACTTTTGGAACGGGTTGGGGGGGACCCGTTCTGTAGGCGACTCGCAGAGGGTAGAGGCTGATAAACGAGGCATTTGGGAGCTGGATGCCTGAGAAAGAAAAAATTTCTCGTGTCATTAAGTGAGTTTCGATTACTCCCGCCGTTGACTCGACGAAATTTTCGTGGGGCGAGGGTCAGTTTTGAGAGGCCTCTCCCCACGTGAAGTGCGAAAATTTGGGAGTTTTCGCTACGGTCCTTAGCGGAATCGAGCCCTCTGTACTTTTGGAACGGGTTGGGGGGGACCCGTTCTGTAGGCGACTCGCAGAGGGTAGAGGCTGATAAACGAGGCATTTGGGAGCTGGATGCCTGAGAAAGAAAAATTTCTCGTGTCATTAAGTGAGTTTCGATTACTCCCGCCGTTGACTCGACGAAATTTTCGTGGGGCGAGGGTCAGTTTTGAGAGGCCTCTCCCCACGTGAAGTGCGAAAATTTGGGAGTTTTCGCTACGGTCCTTAGCGGAATCGAGCCCTCTGTACTTTTGGAACGGGTTGGGGGGGACCCGTTCTGTAGGCGACTCGCAGAGGGTAGAGGCTGATAAACGAGGCATTTGGGAGCTGGATGCCTGAGAAAGAAAAAATTTCTCGTGTCATTAAGTGAGTTTAGAAAAACTCCCGCCGTTGACTCCAAACGAAATTTTCGTGGGGCGAGGGTCAGTTTTGAGAGGCATCTCCCCACGTGAAGTGCGAAAATTTTTGAGCTTTCGCTACGTTCCTTAGCGGAATCGAGCCCTCTGAAAATTTTTGGTCGGTCACCTGGGGACCCGTTTTCTAGGCGGCTCGCAGAGGGTAGAGGCTGATAAACGAGGCATTTGGGAGGCTGGATGCCTGAGAAAGAAAAAATTTCTCGTGTGTGGACTTAGAAAAAATTTTTGACTCCTAAAAATTTTCGTGGGGCGAGGGTCAGTTTTGAGAGGCATCTCCCCACGTGAAGTACGAAAATTTTTGAGCTTTCGCTACGTTCCTTAGCGGAATCGAGCCCTCTGAAAATTTTTGGTCGGTCACCTGGGGACCCGTTTTCTAGGCGGCTCGCAGAGGGTAGAGGCTGATAAACGAGGCATTTGGGAGGTGGATGCCTGAGAAAGAAAAATTTCTCGTGTGTGGACTTAGAAAAAATTTTTGACTCCTAAAAATTTTCGTGGGGCGAGGGTCAGTTTTGAGAGGCATCTCCCCACGTGAAGTACGAAAATTTTCAGGGGCTCATTCCGCTAAGGAAGTAGCGAAAATCCAAATTTTCGCACTTACGAGGGGAGATGCCTCTCAAACTGACCTCGCCCACGAAAATTTCGTCACAACGGATCGAAACCACCACACAGAAATTTTTTCTTTCTCAGGCATCCAAATGCCCAAAGCCCGGCCTACTCGAACGGGCCCTACAACAAACCCGTTCCAAAAGACAGAGGGCGCACCGCAAGACCGTATAAACTCCCGGCGTGGGAAGGCTTAAAACTCCATCGCCCCACGAAAAGTAATCGGCCGAGCAACGGCTGGAGCCTAAATTCGAAAGGGCTCGATTCCGCACCGTAGCGAAAACTACTTCACGTGCCTCTCAAAACACGAAAATCGGGAGTCTTTCTCAGGCTCCAGCTCCCAAATGCCTCCAGCCTCTACCCTCTGCGAGCGCCTACAAACGGGCCCCCCAACCCGACCAAAATACAGAGCTCGATTCCGCTAAGGAACGTAGCGAAAACTCCCAAACGCACTTCACGTAGATGCCTTCAAAACTGACCCTCGCCCCACGAAAATCGTCGAGTCAACGGCGGAGTATCGAAACTCACTTAATGACACGAGAAATTTTCTTTCTCAGGCATCCAGCTCCCAAATGCCTCGTTATCAGCCCTACCCTCTGCGAGTCGCCAAAACGGGCCCCCCCAACCCGACCAAAAGTACAGAGGCTCGATCCGCAAAGGACGTAGCGAAACCAAAAATTTTCGCACTTCACGGGAGATGCCTCTCAAAACTGACCCTCGCCCCACGAAAATTTCGCGAGTCAACGGCGGGAGAATCGAAACTCACTTAATGACACGAAAATTTTTCTTTCTCAGGCGTCCAGCGCAAATGCCTCGTTTGTTCTCATTCGGATTTCTTGTAAGGCCAGCATCTTTCGGGGATTGCTCCTTCCTTAGCGCGAAGTCCCTCGACGCACCAGTCGTAAGGGAAATGACGCGTCGCCACGAAACAAGCCCCCACCTGGTGGCGAAAGTATGCATAAGAAACTTTCTTTTCTTTAAAGCTCACTTTCGCCAAAACGGAAGAAGCAGGCGTCTCCTACGATATTCGTGTAGGACTCACTGCAGGTGACCGCCCCAGTTTTACCAACAAATTTCGGACACCCCGAAACTCGGCAATTTCTCGTACTACCTCCTTAAGAGGGTTTACTCCTAGAGGTACGCCGGGCTTACCGCCGATCAGCGTGGTCTTTCCGTGTCGCTAATTCTTTATTTTTTAAAAGATATATACGGTTCAATCGGAACTCAGCCTCACTCACTCCTCTCTCCCAAAGACGTGAAAGAGAAAAAAAAGCGCAAAAAAAACAGCCCCATTGCCACGAATGTACCCTGCCGGGCAGCGTACAGACGATAACAGAAATTAGAAAGAAGAGGAGGAAGAAGAAGGAAGGCGGGCTGCTACGGTCCGCCGCCGCCAAACGCTGCCCTTCTTGCTTTCTACTTCATCCATATTTCGCAAAAAAGCAATGAACGACCGACGACAACAACAACCATAGCGTGAAAACCTCCTTGTACAGTACATCCAGTGCCGATGCTCACCCGATGTCCCCCGCCTTCCACAAATAAGAGAGAGAGGGGAGGAGGAGGGAAGGAAAAGAAAGCAGACCAGGCGAGGCCGCAGCCGCTCGCTTCTTATTATTATTTTTTCTTCCTCTTTCCCTTCCGACCCCTCCTTCTTCCCCAAGCGCCCCCCCACACCGCCGCTCGCGCAGACCGACGACCACCAACCAACCAACCAACCAACCAACCAACCCCGAACTGCTAAAACAGGGGAGGAGAGGAGGAGGAGGAGAGAGAAGTTTTCGGCTCTCTCTAGCGAGGACGCCATTCCGCGCGAGGGGAACCGTGCAGTCTTAGAGGAAGCGCTCGTCCCGTAAAAGTCGACTCTTCAACCCTCCGACGGTACAAAGGTCGTATACAAACGATGGCGGATACACACGCTATTTTACCGGTCTGTCTAAGTGGACGAGAGCCAATCATAGGACAGGAACTGACACCTATACTGCCGCCACTCTTCCCTTAAAACAGAGAGGTAAGCGCCGGCCCTGACTCGAGCACCGCCACGGGCACCGACGATGCGGCCCCGACGTACGGATCATGTGGATGACTCGAGCCGCGCCCCGCCGCCGCCGCCGAAGCGACAAACGACGGGGTTCAGGTTGGTGGCCGAACTCTTGCTCCCCAGGGTTAGTGGTATAAACTCACCCGCTCGGGTTCTTATTATCCGAAACGGGAATTAATCGGATGGCCGTCGACCCGCGCGCCGCCGAGGCGGAAGGGGAAAGGCGCTGCGGGCGGAGAGGAGGGCGGCGGCGGAACCACCGCCCGTTCCTTCTCCGTCGCGAACGCGTTCTCCCAAAACCGACCGAAACGACGGCGCGAAAAACGAGCCGAAGCCGAACTCCGACCCTTAATGGTCTACCTCACAACGCTTTCTCCGCACATAGGCGTGGCATCCCCAGATCGGATTCTGCCTTCAGAGGCGTTCAGCATAATCCGGCGGACGATAGCTTCGTGCCCACGACTATCAGCCGAGCGCTACACCAGAGGTCCGACCCTGCTGTTCCTCTGTACTGAGCAGGTTTACTGTCGCCACGGCCAATTACTGGACACAGTAGGGTAAAACTAACCTGTCTCGCGACGGTCTAAACCCAGCTCACGTTCCCTGTTTACGGTTGAACAATCCGACGCTTGGCGTTTCTACCGCGCAATGATAGGAAGATCCGACATCGAAGGATCAAAAAGTGACGTCGCTATGAACGCTTGGCTGCCACAAGCCAGTTATCCCTGTTGTAACTTTTCTGACACCTCTTGTTCAAAACTCGAGAGTAAAGTCATAAGGATCGAGAGGCCCCGCTTTTACGGTCTGTATTCGTACTGAAATTCCGGATCAAGCCAGCTTTTGCCTTTTTGCTCTACGCGAGGTTTCTGTTCTCGCTGAGCTGGCCTTAGGACACCTGCGTTATCTTTTGACAGATGTACCGCCCCAGTCAAACTCCCGTCCTGACACTGTCCTCGACTCGCGTCGCGGAAGAAGACGCCGAAAACCGAAACACCCCGCCCGACCCCGAGAGCCGTAGCTCACCGAGGGCGACCTTCCGACGACGACCGACCGACCACGCGAGGCGGCGGCGGCGGTCGCGAGCGCGGTCGACCTCCCCCGAGAAAAGCTGAACCCGCGAGGAGGCGGGGAGGGCCCAGCGCGCCTTCCTTCTCCGCTTTTCTCTAGAAGCATCGCATCGCCGATCCCCTCGCCCTTAACCGTTTCCGACTAAAAGCGGACGTGATAAGATTCGACGA
>SEYY01005905.1:30000-32241 GCA_009176605.1 Armadillidium nasatum | reverse complement strand
TAACAGGTAGGAGCTTCTATTGAAATAAGTTCTGCAGTTATTCCTTCTACTTCTTCTAATTATTTTATCACTCAAAATTGTGATGAAACTAAAACTGAATATTCAACTGATGACCCCTCCAATCCTCTAAGAAATATATTAACTGAAGACCCTTTATTTTTAGGATTAAATAAGTCGGGTAAGAATATTTTAATGATGTTTAATTTTTTTATTTTTTGTGTTTAAATATTTCAATTATTAGAATATGAAATTTTTTCATTTGCCTTGCTTGGTCAGCAAATTCAAGTCCTTATAAATGTAAAAGAACAAGGAAGCGTTTACTGATGCCTTTAAATATACGTTGTGTGGAGCATGTTAGTAGATTATTTATTATTATTATTATTATTATTATTATTAATTATTGTAGGTTTTGTTGTTATTGTTATTGATGTCTAGTTCTGCGGATCAGTTGGATTTAAATTTAAAACTAAAAATAGTATTTTTTTGAAAGGCACCGTTCATATTATACAGATGTAGCAACTTAAAAGTATATGCGATTTTCCAAGATTCAGACTAGGGATGGAGTCAAGTATCGGAAATTACCTATTACCAAAATCTTGCAAGAACCGAATTGATAATTTCTATAGAAGATTGCTGCTCCTTGACCGAATTTTTGTCACATTTTATATTATTATTATATTAACAATAAAAAATAAAATAATATATAATATATATATATATATATATATATATATATAATATATATATATATATATATATATATATATATATATATATATATATATATATCGATATATATCTATATATATATATATATAATAATATATATATATATAGATATATATACCTCCTGGTGGAACACCACACCAATTTTCTCAGAGTTGGGGAAATACCAGAAACCTGTCAAGTTCCACCCGACATGTCTTGATGCACGACGTTTGAAAGTTTGCGAGTCAAAGGAAGTTGGGAAAGCAGATAAAGGAAGTGTGTTCCAGATTTTACCAATTGAGTACGTGTAAAATTGAGCATACCTGTTAAGTCTGGGGTCAGAGAGTTAGACAGAGAAAGGAGGAGACTGTGTACAAAGGCGTGTAGCTCGAGCCCTTCTCAGTGGAGGAGATATGCGACGAGCGAGTTTAGAAGAGCAGTATGCGTTGTAATATATAGTATAGAGAGAAAACGCAACATTTCGACAGAATGAGACTGAAGAGAATTAGTGAGCGGAAGAGTTAATAAGACGAAAAACCCTAGACTTCACCTTTTCAAGGAGAATTGTATGAGAGAATCATCCCAGATGTGTGTGCCATACCTTAACAAGGGCGAACAGCATGCCTATAAAGAGCAAGCAACCGTGGCGTTGTGAAAAAATTACGAAGTTGCCTCAGAACATCCAAACTTTTAGAAGCTTCTCTAGAAAGAGAAGTGATGTGTTTCTTCTAAGAAAGATAATGAGAAAGAGAAACACTGAGAATATTAAGGATGGACTAAGGTTTAAGTTGTGTATTTTCGATAATTTCATAGTTGTGTGAAAGGTTGTGTCAAGTAGAGAGATGAAGAAACTGAGTTTTTGAGGCATTGAAACCAACCTTGTGTTCTCTGTCCCTATATGAAATCGAGAAGATAGAGATTAGTCGCTCCAAGCCAATCATTCTAGAATGTTAACTGCCGTAGAAGAGGATAGATTTTGAAGTATGAGGAGAAGGATTAGAAATTTTAAAACGCTCTAGAATGTTGGTTCATCTAAAACGGTCAGGGATACGAGTAGGAGCTCCAAACTGCTAGGTCGTTTTAAGGAAAAGCACGTTATCCTTCTGTATCATGAGACTAGAAGAAAGCCGTTTTTCGGCTCAACAATGAAATCACCTAAATGATGATTTATGAGAATGAATGTGCTCTATTTTCAGTTTAGATATCGAAGAATTTGGATAGTCAGTTGAATGAGGAGATAAACAGAACAAATGAATGACAAGAAATCTTAAGTTACAAGGTGGAAAATTTAAAAGACACCAAATTAAAGAGACAAGAGCAAACAAAATCGTTGCGTACATATGAATTACAGTTCTCCTTTGTTTGAAAATTGATTGTAGAGACAGTTAGAGAAAACAGTAAATGGTTTTCTGTCATAACGCTTAAGCACCTGAGTTTCGGTTCAGAATAAGAGGTGAGGTCTAGAAGAAGAGAGGTGGAGTTCAACAGAGTACAAATTGGATTGAAATCTGCGAATATTGCGTAAATTAATGA
>SEYY01005905.1:0-25000 GCA_009176605.1 Armadillidium nasatum | reverse complement strand
ATATTTCACTTAATAATTTTTCTTCATTTTTTCCTACTCAACAATGTGATAAGTAATTTCCCCATGAAAATTAAATGGGTTTATTTTAATTCAAAATATAACCAGTATTATAATTCAAAAATTTTCTTTTTTCTTTTCATAAGTTTTTAATTAGTACTTTACATGTAATTTATTTTTAATAATATTATGAAAAAAAGACTGTATTCCATAAATATAGCCATGAAATTAAAAATAAAAAATCTTGGTTTGTTAAAATTTAAATTTTTATCTAAATCTTTTTCTTCTTTTTCAGTTGAAAAGAAATATAGATCTAAAACATTATTATTATTATTATTATTATTATTATTATTATTATTATTATTATTATTATTATTATTATTTATTTATTTATTTATTTATTTATTTAACTTTTAGATGTATCATAATATTTGTTGCAGCATATGAGACATGAGGATCAGTGCCGATCTCCGTTTTTTTTTTTTTTTTTTTTTTTTTTTTTTTTTTTTTTTTTTTTTTTTTTTTAAATGAACTTTGTGAAAATATCTTGTTTGTAAACTTGTGAAAATGTCTTGTTGGTGAACTTTGTCTTTTGGCAAGATTGCGAATCAAAATGGGGACAATAGATTCGATTGGAAATTGATCTCTGAACCCTTTACTTGCAAGTCATGAGCAAGAGCGATATCGTTACTGTGGTATTATTGTTTGCTAATTATATATGGAGATAACGAACTTCACAAGTATTGGGTGTTTATATAAGTTAATATAATAGTTGTGTAGATAATTTTAAGAATGATTATTAAACTGCCTTCGAACGGTGGTTTATTCTATATCCTTTATAACTACAAGCTATCCAAGCAGGAGCATCAAATCAGTAACAAAGGCAAGAAAACAAAGCCAAAGAAAAATCGGCAAGAAGAGAGTTGTTGAAGAGAAGGCCAGTTGGAAACTCTAGAAGAGAGTTGAGAAAAATAGCGGCAAGAACGACAAGAAGCAAGAGCGTCGATTGTAGTAAAACTGTAGAAGCGGAGAGTGTCTTGATTTTCTAGAGAGAAAATTTACATAGAGTTAAAATGAAGGACCACGATAGCTTGAGAGAAATAAATATAGTTGCAATTTATGTTTAACGAGAGAAAAGACGTTCTTACATGTTCGGACCACGAGATGGTGGTTTAAGTTTAGATGTGATGTTTAGATGTTTTTCGAAGATGATTTGTTCTTAGATGGGAAGACCACAAGAGGATGGTGATTAATTTTAGAAACTCCCGAAGAAGCGAAAGGAAAGTAAAGAAGAGAGTTTGCTACCGTATGATCTTTAGATCAGGTGAGCGTGTGGTATAACTATTTGTTAGTTATATGTGAAGATAATGAGCTTCACAATTATTGAGGTTAATATAAATTAGTATAATAGGTGTGTAAATATTTTTAAGAGTAAATTATTGAATTGTCTTTGATCTGTGAAGTTTATCCTCTTTCCTTAGAAACTACAATTACTTTTATATTCGTCAGAAAAATATATTTCCTTAAAAAAGTTTAAGGGTTCTAAAACTTTGGATTTAAATTGCTTATGGTGGTTTCATTAGTAGTTGGATACAGAAAGGAAACTGTCCTTGGCCCAAGATCATTGCGATCGTTTTGTTGATATTTTGCCTTCATTCCTGAAATTCATATCATATAGATAAAAATGTAGTATATTATATGAAGGTTATAAATCTTCCTAAACCTAACATCTCTTTCCTTTGAAAAAGCTTTATGATTATAGTTTTGCCTAGAATGTAGAGAAGAAGAAAATGATAATGAAAGGAGAAAAAAAATCCTTAAGAAATGTCTTTAGATTGATATGAAAATTTATGGTTAATACAGAGTTCAGTGATAAAGAGTATCACCAGTGTGGATTTCATTTTAGAAATTTTTTGTACCCGTTATGACGTTAAAGTGACTTCTCAAATCGTTGTCAAAGAAAACCTTCGAAAAGGCGATACGCATGTGACAGCTCTGCGATTTTGTGTGTCGAAGGTTTCTGGTTTTACTGGTAAGTAGAAATTTACGAGAGAGTTCATTTCCTCGATAAATGCAAAATCCTTTGACGTTTAAATTTTAAAAAGGGAAGAAAAAATTTACTGAATTGAAGTTGTGTCAAGAAAACTTTTGTATATAGTATGAAAAGATATATTTTGAAAGTAAATAATTTTGGCTGCTTAAAGAGGAAGTAGGGTTTGTTCAGTTACAGTGTTTTTGAAAAGTTAGACAAGTTTTCTACTCACTTAAATGCTCTTTTATCATATAGCTTATAACAATCTGTTTGTAGTGACTATTCTTTAACAGATAAGGCATCCATGCTTTCAGTACCTGCAGCTAATTTAAATGTAAAAAAAAAAAAATCCTATTCAGAAGAAAAACTTTAAAATAGTTTAAAATATTCTCTTTTCTTTGGTTCTTAAAACATAAACTACTGTGGTTTATTCCTCTCTTGAGAAAAAGGAGAAAATGAAGGAAGACTGTCTTATTTCATTACATTATTTAGGAAAACAAACGATAGCCCAACCTAGGAATTGATTAATTATGTCCCTTTCTTTTGTTTGTAATATGTCTTTGCACTTTTTTACTGTGTATTTGTATCCTCAAGGAATAGTACACTTTTGTGTGATTGTAGTAACGATTATCCAGAGTTTAAAAAAATTATACAAGCACATGTTCAGATGTGATTTATCAGCTTTTTTAATCTAGTTCTTAAGGAATATATTTTGGGAGGCTATAAGAATTATTTATATATATATATATATATATATATATATATATATATATATATATATATATATATATATATATATATATATATATATATATATATATATATATATATATATATATATATATATATATATATATATATATATCCTCTGGTTGGCAATGGCCAAGGGCTACCAATTTCCACCAGAATTGGGATAGTACCAGAAATCTGGTCGTCAATGGCCAATATGTCCCTATACACAGTGTTTAAAAGTGTGCAAATCAAAGGGAGTGTATTCAAAACTTTACCAGTAGAGTACATGTAAGATTGAGCATAGCAGTTAAGTCTTTGGTCGGAGAGTTGGACAAAGAAAGGATTCAAATGTGTAGAAAGTCGTGTCGCACGAGCCCTTCTCAATGGATGAGGTATGCGACGTGAGAGTTCAGAAGGGCAGTGTTCGTTAGAGAGAATGGCGAAACAATTCTACGGGCAGAAAGAGATTGGAGAGAGTTAGTAAGAGCAAAAGAGTTTATAAGACAAAAAGCCTTAGACTCTACCTTTTCGAGAAGAGTTGTATGTGTGGAACTACCATATATTTGTGAGGCTTACTCCATACAGAGGCGAACAACACCCTATAAAGAGCAAGTAACTAGAGTAGAGTAAAAAAAATCAAGAAAGATCACAAGAAAAAGAAACACAGAGAATATTAAGGACATATGAAGGTTTGATTCGAGTGTTTTCGAAGAAGATGCCATAGTTGTATGGGAAGTTATGTCGAGTAGAAAGATTGAAGAGCTGAGTATTTGAGACATTGAAAACAACCATGCTTTCTCTGCCCCAATTTGAAATACTAGAAAAATCACGGATCATATATATATATATATATATATATATATATATATATATATATATATATATATATATATATATATATATATATATATATATATATATATATATATATATATATATATATATATATATATATATATATTTAGTGATGGATAGGATGTTATATTTTCTCATTTGCGGATGCGGATGCGGATATAGGATTTTACGTCAAGTGCGGATGTGGATGTTGAATTTTCGAAAGTGCGGATGCAGATGTTAATTTTCGAAAGTGTGGATGCGAATGTGAATGTCAGTTTTGATGAGGATGCGAATGCGTATGCCATCACTAATATATATATATATATATATATATATATATATATATATATATATATATATATATATATATATATATATATATATATATATATATATATATATATATATATATATATATATATATATATATATATAATATATATATATATATATATATATATATATATATATATATATATATATATATATATATATATATATAATATATATATATATATATATATATATATATATATATATATATATATATATATATATATATATATAAAGTTGAGATAGCTTCTATCCTAGTGAGCCTTAATCCAATTATAAAGATCAAAGGCAATATTAAGGGTTTTCACATACTTATTTACTATACTGTGAACGTTTCACACCGTATCTCGGTCCGTTTTCAGTACAAACCAAATTTTACAAATTTTTGAAATAACATAGATAAAAATAAAAAGCAGGGTTGGGGATTTTTTTGATTTTTTTGATTTTTTTGATTCTTTTGATGTTTTTGATTTTTTTAAAAAATAATAAAACTGTTTTTTTTTATTTTTTTTATTTTGTCATATTTTTTTGATACATAATGATATAACAGATATATTAGTTCCTTCTTACTGTGTTAAAAAACTTTAAAAGTTGTTTATATATTAGAAATATAACTTCCTTAATATTTGGTTCAAGATTTCATATAGGGTAATACAAGAATCTGATCTTCATTAATATAATTTATCCAATATAGAACTGTTAGAGTTTAGAATTCCTAATATATATTCAATCAAATCTTCAACAAAATTTAATTGAGCTTTAATCTAATACAATTTAAGGTTATAGACAAAAGAGAAAACAGAAAAGACAATTCCTTTTAATTTTCAACCATTTAAATTTTGATACAACATTATAAGAAAACAATATTCCTCTATATAAATTAAAAAGAAAAGAAAATTTAAGCACTTTTGATGCATAATCATTAATCCATAAATTAAATACATAACTTGCAATATATATATATATATATATATATATATATATATATATATATATATATATATATATATATATATATATATATATATATATATATATATATATATATATATATATATATATATATATTATATATATATATATATATATATATATATATATATATATATATATATATATATATATATATATATATATATATATATATATATATATATATATATATATATATATATATATATATATATAATATATAAAATTAGTTATGGATCGCATGTCATATTTTCTCATTTGCGGATGCGTGTTTAGAATTTTCGTTAAGTACGGATGCGGATATTGAATTTTCGAAGTGCTAATGCGGATTCAAATGTATAATTTTTGCAAGTGTGGATGCGGATGTAATTTAGATGAGGATCCTCAACGGATGCGAATGCCATCATATATATATATATATATATATATATATATATATATATATATATATATATATATATATATATATATATATATATATATATATATATATATATATATATATATATATATATATATATATATATATATATATATATATATATATATATATATATATATATATATATATATATATATATATAAAATTTCTTTCAGCTCTTCGAAAGTATTTTACAAGTGTCGAATTTGTGAAAAACTATTTGATTCTTTGGCGATATTGGAACGTCACAATAAAATTCATAATGCTAAGAAATTTACTTGCGCCATTTGTGATAAGAAATTTGTTGAAAAATTCAATTTAAAGACTCATATGCTCACCCATACTCAAGAAAAGCCAAGAGAGTGTACGCATTGCTCGAAGAAATTTAGGTGAGAACTGTGATTGGTTATAGGAAGTTAATAGTGTAAAACTCATTTTAAATTTTAACATGTGTCATTATGGTGTGTTACACCGGAAGCAGATCTACAGCTGGTAGAAGAGTTTAGCTGGAAGCTGGAACTGTACCTTACTAAATTTATTTTTACTTCTCTTTAAAGATTTCTAAACCAATAAGCCAATGATTTTTTTTCCTCACGTTTCCTTTGTTTTGAAAACTGAACTTTTTATTGTTAAAAGATATAAAAACAATTTCTGAATTGGAAACATACCCAAAAATTCAGTGTTTATACATTTTCTTACTGACTCTAGTACCAATATCATTTAAGGCATGTGAAATATATTGGTAATTAATTTTTCTCTGAGTAACTACACAAGAATTAGTTTTGGATTGCATTCCTTTATTGATTTTATAAAATGTCATGTCCCTTGTCCATCATTGCAGGAATGCGATCTAATTCTACTACTTAATCAATGCTTCTCATTGGTGTTTTTCTTTTCATCCAAATAGATATATATATATATATATATATATATATATATATATATATATATATATATATATATATATATATATATATATATATATATATATATATATATATATATATATATATATATATATATATATATATATATATATATATATATATATATATATATATATATATATATATATATTAATTCCTCAAACGATTTGCAGATCGTCAGCTTGAAAATTCATGAATCAATGTATTTTATATATACCAGCAAATAGGACCTTACCATCCTTTGTTGTAGATTCGTTCACTTGCCGTATAAATTTCCTTGATTTTACATTTACAATAATCTGTCCTTCGACATTTCTACCTATCTTGTATATTTTTGTATCATTACTTAGCGACAAGCCTTTAACATCTTTGTCATCTTTCTTCAGAATTATCTTAGGAAAAAATTTATATTGCTTGTTGTAATTATATCTTTGTTGATTCTTTTCCAGTTTTGCTATAAGTAGAGAAATTTAATAATTAAAATAAAGATTGCAATTATTATTTGTGTCAGCCAAGGCAAAATTAAATGTTGATTTATTTTCAAACTTCTCTTTTAGCAATGTCTATTATCCAAATTTCTGAAATGTATGATTTTGTTTGATTTTTAAACATTTAAATGATTCATTCATTGGTTAAACAGATAAAAAGAAAGATGCTTTTTCATCCTTCAGAGCAGGTATTAAACCAAATTTCAATACTTCTTTGAATAATAATGAACTTTACATTTACTGATACTTGTCATTCATTTTATTTGGAAGGTGAATATACTGACGAACTTTTCATTTACTGATACTTGCCATTCATTTTATTCGGAAGGTGAATATACTGACGAACTTTTCATTTACTGATACTTGCCATTCATTTTATTTGGAAGGTGAATATACTGACGAACTTTTCATTTACTGATACTTGCCATTCATTTTATTCGGAAGGTGAATATACTGACGAACTTTTCATTTACTGATACTTGCCATTCATTTTATTCGGAAGGTGAATATACTGACGAACTTTTCATTTACATTACTTGCCATTACATTTTATTCGGAAGGTGAATATACTGACGAACTTTACATTTACTGATACTTGCCATTCATTTTATTCGGAAGGTGAATATACTGACGAACTTTTCATTTTCTGATACTTCTCATTATATTCAGAGAGCGAATTTCTTTAAGGTAATAATAATAATAATAATGAAATTCACACATACGTGCATGAATTTTGACTTTAGGACTCTTACTAAAACTTTTAGAATCTTTTATTTAGCAAGATTTACTTAGGTATGTATAACTACTCAGCATGGTGCATTGCTGCTACGCCTCACAAAGTTAATGCTTAATTGATCAATCAGATATCACCTGTCAATGTGATGAATTAAAAAATTGTGTCAGACGCCTTCGTTTTGAGTCTAAAAATGATTTTCCATTTTTACCTTACATATAAACAACAAAGAAACTTTAATATTACAACCCAATATGTTCAGTTTATTCCTACAGTCATAATGGCTGTTCCGAACTAAATGAGTGATTATTATTATTATTTATTTACTTTATTTTTTTATTCACTACAGAGCTAAAAATTAATTCATTCCTTCTTTCCTCTTTTCAAACTTTATCATTTATCACCAGTAAATACAGTATCTGTATTTACTTGACGATAAATAGTAAATATATAAAAAAATCTAATGTGAAAGAGTAATAATAATAATATGCCTTGAAGGCATTTTCATCATAATTAAATAACTAAATATATCCATTAACTAAGCGATATAGCTGTTTATTGCGAACTAAAAATCATTGGATAAATTAGCAATAGAAATTATTTTTAATTTTCCGCGAATTAATAAAATCTAAGAATAATTGATAAATATCATATAATACGTTAAATTTTCAGATTGGTTTCTGGGCTAAATGCTCAGTAATATGCACATAAAAAATTGGATGTTACACATATCCTTTTGATACCAATAGGCCTAACAAATCGGAGATCTTAACTTCTTTTGCCCTTGAAGCTCCTAAGCATGCTAGGATTTTTTTTCTTTTCTGTAAAGCAGTTGGGAAACCCCCATAAAACTTTTCAGTAGAGTCAAGATAATATGATTAATTGAAGCCAATGAATTTGGAAAATTCTATACTTGCACCTCAAAATAGGTATATCAAAAACCTTCTGGTCTCAGTAATCCAAAAATTCATCTTTCGACTGTACATGCAGAAGGTTATTACTTTAGCCGATTCCGTCTCTTTTAGCATGTCTATTATTTCTGAAATGTATGATTTTGTTTGATTTTTAAACATTTAAATGATTCATTCAATTTCAGGAAATGAATAAGCTAACATCATCTTACCAAGCGGCAACTTGCAAGGAAATTAGTAGGTCTTTGATTTCCAGAGATCTACAAAAAGTAAGCCGTTCTAGTACTTACTGCTTCTCCCACATTCAACAGGGACTTTATGCATTCCGGCAATACTGCTAAATGGAGGATGTGGACACTTGTCGTATTTTAAGCCTTTCTAAACCTGGTCGTTTTTCTTGCCACATCAGTCCCCATAGGGAGATGACCTTAACACGTTTACTATTCGGACAAATTCCACCTTACATATAGCTACTACATTCCGGGGAGAATCCCTCGATATATCAATTTTACAACCACGGTCACGTTCTTTCTGTCCATCATATATTAAAGTGTTTGATGGCTTCTAGACAAGGGTTCTTTTCTGACCTGCATAATATCCCCTACAAGCAGTCTGTTTTACGTCTTGTTTAAGTTCCCATAATACTGATAATTAGCATCTTTTCGAAACGATTCTATTTTTTCCCATACTCTTGAAATATAATCTGATGTTTACGATTTAATCTAAGATTGTCTGTTCTTTTTTTTTTCATTTCGCCTTGTACTCTAGGTGTTGTCCTTGTTATTTCCTCCAACTTATTATCTCCGTTTTCCAGTGATCAGTTACAACTTTTGTACAGTTACTCCCAACAAAATAATTATTATCGATGCTACTTTGATATTATTTTTTAAGAATTTGAACAAATTAATTATCTTATCTATGTATTATTAAAACAAATAAAGTTAACTAGAATAATTACCTTGAAAAATAATCGATGTCGAATCAAATAAGTGTATCCTAATCTAAATAGAAACAAACTCTAAAATGGGCACAAAAGTTATATGCAGCTTGCATATATACTTTCTAAGTATGTGAGACTTACAATCAGTTCTCCAGAAAATATTAACGAATATTCTTCTTCTGTTTACAATGCTTTATTCGATTTCGCAGATTTCTTTTTATAATTATTATAAGAGCAGTTTCATTTTATAGAATAAGCTAATAATAATACTTAAAGCCGTGGGCTCTCTTATCATTTTTTATCTACTATTATAAGTTTATAGCCCTAAAAAAAAAGGGAAAACTATTTATAGTAATATATTTAGGTAAATGTTATCTAACCGCTACTTTTACATGACTCAAACAATTGTCATTGCTTGTGCCTTTATCTCTATTTGAAATGTTTTGTTCCTTAAAAACTTTTCCCTCTTTTGACATCTTTCGACATCCATCTATCGAAATATAAGATTATTTGGTCAGTCATCATTTTTATTATTTATTCCCGTTTTTGCTGCTAACCGTGAATCAACCAAAATAACACTTATGCTTAAAACATGTAAAAACCCTATTATGTTTTAGGATTTTTTTTTCTGTATTTTTAGTTGAATAAAATTCACTCCATTTCAATTTTATCTTTATATAGGTATTACCGTGACCTGAAAGATCACTTACGATCTCACTCTGGAGTTCTTCCTTTTGATTGTTCAACATGCGGAAGTAAATTCCGAAGGGCCAGAGATCTTAAAAGGCATATTAAGGTTAGTTTTTTTGTTTTTATAACCCATCAAAAACCTTTATTGTAAATTTGTTATTCTCAACATAATCTGTTATTTATTTCATGGTATATATATTTAATTCTAGATTAACAAGCAGGTTAAAGTGATTTTGTTGTAATTGCCTGTAAAAGGGAAAAAACTTTGCTTATTAAAGTATAATAATAATTATAATGATAATTAGTAAGTATAACTATTATCATCATCCAGTTGAGCTATTTTAGCAAGTTTTCATTATCTAGTATTGAAGTGAAAATACCTACACAAAGCTCAAGAAATTGAAAAAAATATTTTTATTTTATCAGTAGTAGTATTAGATAGAGTTAGTATTTACTATTACAACTGGAACAAAGCTTTGTGATTAATACTATTCTCTCGACCGCGACAAAACTCAGCATGGAAAACCAGTTATTAAAATTATGAAAGGTTTTGTTTTTCGTTGGGTACCTTTTTTCTTTATATCCCCTTTAGGCCTGATTTCAGTCCTCTAAAACTTTAAGAGGAGGAAGAAAATATATTTTTTTTAATATGAATAATGATAAATTAAATGCTCTTTAAGATGAATATCATTAGATATCCTTTTAACTTTCATCTATAGGAACAGCATGCGACTAAAAAGTACAAGTGTTCAGAATGTAATAAAGTTTTTGGGCGAAAGTACTATCTTGAAAAATTATCATATGAAGACCTCACGTAAAAAAAGTATCGAAAAAGAATACGGCATCCTCCACTTGTAACAGGTGTTTAAAGGTAATAACTTTGGTCTAAGTATTTAATATATGGTCTTCTTTTATGGCTATATTTTTATAATGCCTAATTTATTACTGTATATTCAGTCTGATTTTTTTTTTTTGAATTTTATATAGTTTGGTTTTAAAGATTGTTTATATTACTATTTATTAAAAATGTTTATATGTAAAGCAGACGAGTTTGAATAATGAAATATTTTATATCATGTGAAAAGTAGAAATTATTTTTTTTTTCTTCTTTTATGTTTAGGATTTCTCATTAAAGGAAATGGCAAATCATTCCTGCAAACCTCTGAGTCCTTCAAAAACTTTTCATTGTACAAAATGTGGAAAAGCATTTCAGAAGAAAAGGTCTTTATCTGCCCATCTTAGAGTTCATTGTGAAAATAAAAGATGAGACCTACATGGTTTGATGACGATGCGAAGTATGTCATTCAGATAATATTTTAGTATTTATTTAAAATAGCCAAATAGACCCTTGTTATGTGTAAGTGACTTTGCTCAAAATTCTGAGTTAATATTCTAATAAACTTGCTAATATAAGAAATTTTGATATGGAAAAAAATTTCATATCTGAAATTGTGCCCATGTCCTGTTTGGGGCAACTTGTATATATGCCCTATTCATTTCTAATTAGAAGTGTTCTGGAAATGAATGTTTAGTACTGTTTGATACCTTAATTTTAACCGGACTCAACAAAATAATTCTGGTCTATACTGGAATTTTCTCACTCTGTTTGATTATTATTATTATATATATATATATATATATATATATATATATATATATATATATATATATATATATATATATATATATATATATATATATATATATATATATATATATTATATATATATATATATATATATATATATATATATATATATATATATATATATATATATATATATATATATATATATATATATATATATATATATATATATATATATATATATATATATATATATATATATATATATATATATAAACTTTGAAAGAAAACAGAAAAATTCATCATAATGCAAGCGTTTCGTATTTATGACAATATATCTTCAGTGCAGAAAATAGAATGAATATAAATTTGCAAAATACATTGATTAAAAAAAAATTTTTATTTTTTTTTAAACTAATGAAAATATGTGAAGCTTCAAATTTTTTTAAAAAAGAGAATTAAATGTTAAAGGATTCCAAAATTTTAAGCTCTTCCTCATTAGAAGCATTTTGGATGATGTAAAAGTTCTGGAGAGGTATAGGATGTTTAGTGAGATTGGAGTGATCTTTGATAACTGAATTCTCCGTAATGGGAAATAGGAAGATTAGTACGAAAGGAGATGCCCATGTGTTTGAAGGCTCGAATCATAGTCGACATTACAGTCGTCACACTCGTATTTATATACGATGCAAGACTGCAAGTACACGAGAATACTTTCTTTAATCTTAAAATAGCTTACCGATTGAGTTGTTTAAAAAGGATATAAGAAAGTTGCATTTTCAAAAATGTTTGTGTAAGATATTCCTATGTATCGTTCCTTCTAACTGTCACTATCTTGATTTTTCAAGTAAATGCGAATAATGTCCCTATGTACAAATAGAGCACATTCTTTTTTAGAAATTAACATTTTGGGTTATTTCAGTATCTTTCTTCTAGTTCTCATGATACAACTGGTGAACTTACCTACCACTTTCTTTTTACAAAACAATCTTAAGCAGTTGGTTGAACTTCCAACCCGTATCCCTCACGATCTTGGTGGTGAACCCAGCATACTTGATCTTTTGTTAACCTCCACCCCTTCACATACTGTTAAACTCTTTCATCCTATCACTATATATTTGTATCTTGTTCTATCTCTTCAAATCTTTTACAGGAACGGCCCACTCCTTTGGCGAGGAGGCGTTTTCGTCACTTTGGTGCTGCTAACTTTGCGAACTTGTGGTCGTACTTTTTGATTTACCTTTGAAAGATTACCGTTTCCGTGGGAGGGATCCCTCGGAGTGTGCTGAATGCATAACCGAAGCGATTCCATCTGGAATTCAGGCTTCATTTTTATAAAACTAATTGTTCTAGCGCTTTTCGCCGTAGGGACTCTGACTTCAGGAATTTCCATTGTCTTCAAACTCCAGAAACTCAATCTACATTTCAGTCTCTTTTCAGCTTATATACCATGCATGTACTAAGACAGATAGTAGTTGGGAAAAATAGCTTTTTTTTATTATTTTAAAATGTCTGCAATAAATTTAACGTCACTTTTCTGTTTATTTGAAAAATAATTAACAAAATTAACTCAAGTAAAATATGAAATTCCGGTACGCCTGTATTTCAAATTAAAGGAGAAAAATTTAGTCCATCACCTATTTAAGCTAATTTTTGAAACATAAGTAAACTTTTAAATATTTAAAACTATGAAAATGCTACATCACCTTCAAGAAATTTCTTTCCATTTTTGTTTCATAAACTTTAATCATTTATTGTAAATATATTCTCACTTTCGTAAAAATGTAGAACTTTATAATAACTTTTATACATTTAATAAAAAAATTTATGAAACTCTTTTGTATAAATTAATCCCTTCATTATTGCAGTTGCACGAGTTGCTGTAATGTATTCTGCCTTTTATAAAAGTTTCTGTCTGAGTAAACTTTAAATTTGGCCAGTACTAATTGAACTAATAATACTTTTTTATGTTCGAGTCTAGGGGATTACCTATTCGAAGAAGGAACTTTTTAGGAAATTTCTAACTTGAATCTGCACGAAGGATCGAAACTGCGTCTCCCAAACACGTGTCCCTTTACCGTTATGCTACGTCAGAAGCCTACTTTATTTTAGTATCCTATCTTTTTTTCTACTCATCTTAAACTTTGTTGCAAATAGTACATTCGTGGGTAAAAGTTACTTAAAATGATATTGCAGTAACTATATCTAGAGAACATTTTAGGTACTAATGGTTAAAACGGTGAACGTTATTCGATGTAGAAAATACATTTGTGGATAAATAAAAATAAGTTGCAAAATAAAACCGTTTTATAATTTTAAATAGAATTTTATATACCATCTAATTACAGGTTTTGCATATTGTCACATGGGTATTCCCTGTGAGGCAAATTTATATCACGTTCGTGGTATAGTTATATTTATCCTTGATAAATTATTGTAAGTTTCATAATTTCTGTTTTTGGGTGAAAGTACTATCTTGAAAAATATCATATGAAAACCCACATAAAAAAAGTAATCCTTATAACAGGTGTTTAAAAGGTAATAACTTTGGTTTAAGTATTTAATATATAGTCTTCTTTTATGGCTATATTTTATAATGCATTATTTATTTCTGTATATTTAGATATTACTCTCTAATAACTGCAAATTATCTTCGAAATCTGTAGTTATTAGTTAAAACAATCGAAAATAATAATAATAATATCGTGACATAAAGGTAGAGTTATTGTCTCGCGTGCTTATCAGATATGAACTTTTATAATAAAAAAAAGTTCTAAAAGTTATATTTTAAGTAATTAACGTAGTTAGCGTAAGGTGCAGAAATATATTATTGTTTGAATATTATGCATGAAATAGTCTTCACTATTACCGTTTTTGTTGTTTACTTTTAATCTTGCTTACCAATAGTTTATTAATTTAATTAAAGGAAAGTCTTTTAGACAAATAAAATAAAAAAAAACTCTAAACAAAGCTCTAAATTGTCACATAAAGACCTCATGTTGACAATTATTTTCCTGTCTTTTCCTGGGAATCAAATTTTATAATTTGGGAATTAAGATAATTACTGGAAGATCGTCTTGGAATAGAAGTTCTAACAAGGATTTTTTAAAGATCTCCGAATTTATTTTAGAGGATATATCGATCGTCGAAATTTTTGGTGATCACTATTAGAAGAAAAGATCTAAAGGCAGATCATGAATATGGAAGTGCTCAATTTAAATAACTGTGTTGGGAATAAAATGCTCAGAAAAGTCACAGAATTCATAAAAATGAAATTGCTGAAAAAACTTGCATTTTGCAGCATTTTCCCTTGGGGCACTGAAATATAGATGAATGATTCAGACAAAATTTTCTTAACACTCACTATATTTTCTCCCTCTCCATATTAATATTTAATGACAAATTGCTTACTTATATCTTTTAAAGCAGCTGCAAAATTTCATGTTTCTGGTTGTCTACAACAAAATTGACAACTACGTACAAGCCACTTGTCAGTAAGTTTTAATAAAGCTATAAGATACTTGGACTTTTAGAATGCAAATGAAGTTCCATACATTTACTCTCAAATTTTCGTTGAAAACCTTGAAAGTACGGAACAAAAATCAAACTATTAGGTTAATACATGAATTTATATGTTTAGTAAATATTCATAACATTCCATTCAGGAAATATTCTAAAATCCATATACATATAGATACTGTGTCTTATAATAATACGGATATTGGAGGGAGACCTTGAAGTAAAAATATATGTGGGAAGGAAATATATAGTACGAGGTTAAATAGCCATTGACTATCAGCAAAGTATAGATACAGTAT
This sequence comes from Armadillidium nasatum, assembly GCA_009176605.1. Classification (NCBI taxonomy): domain Eukaryota; kingdom Metazoa; phylum Arthropoda; class Malacostraca; order Isopoda; family Armadillidiidae; genus Armadillidium; species Armadillidium nasatum. The sequence continues at coordinate 9,582 of SEYY01005905.1, read as the reverse complement.
ACTAGTAATAAAGTCTAATAGCAATTTTGCTTGCAGTAAATTATGGCGTAAGTTGCTAATCCAAAATTCAAATGAATTTTTAAGTAAAAAGTGAAGAAACTCGACTATGATGATGGTAGTGACGTCACCCATATGATCCTCCACCGAAAAAAAGTGGCTAGATTTAAATCATTTGACCGTGCAATTACAAATTGAAGTTGTTTAACAATCACTGTGCACTACGACTGCCGTTAGGCAGAATTTTTTTTAACATTCGATTACATTATGTACTTTTCTAGCAGCTGCCACTCTTCAATTCAGTTCACTCATGATGTTTGGAGACAAAGGAGTTACGGATGAGATACTCTTAGAAATATACGAATGGGCTTTACCCCTTGTATAAGCATGGTAAAAATGGGAGTTATCCTCCAAATATTTGATAAAAATTAACATCATAGTTATTTAATCGATATTTTCATATAGGCAATACTAATATATTTTCACTTTATGAATTATGTTTAATTATTACATTACTATAACATAAATATTATCACATTATATTGAAGTAAATTCTGTAAATATTGCTTCTCTGAATTGTTCCGACTTTCCCGTGTGACAAAATACACATTGCATTGTTGTCCTTTATATTGAAAATTATTTAAATTTTTAAAAACTTTTGTACAATTAATTTTATCTCAAAATATATATACTACTAAATTATATACTAAATTATCTTAAATTATTTGTACCTGGTTTGACCTCCCAATATCCTAAGATACTGGGTATGGAACCCTGGCAACAAGCTGCACATCCTCAACAACATATAAAAAACTTAAGTGAAAAACGTGAAATTTCAAGCTAATTAGCATCTATTCGCTTGTAAAAGGAGTCTATTTCGTCCCCTTGGTCACATTGGTAATACTAGGTAATTTTTACATTTCTCAAAACGGTTAGGTGAAGTAGAAACTTTCAAAGATTTATATAAATTATTTTTGTAATTGTTTTTGCTTCAAATGTCTAAAATATTGCTATAGGATGCCTCATGACGGGCTGCACCCGTCCTGATACCTCCTTCCCAGGCTACTGGTCTGATTTCCACTAGATTTAAATAGGGAAATACCAGAAATCTGAAATCTAGTCAAGTTAAAGTCTGATAGGTCCCTATAAAAGAAGTTTGAAAGTGTGCAAGTCAAAAGAAATTGAAAAAAAACATAAAGGGAGTGTGTTCCAGACTCTAATAGTAGAGTACATGTAAAACTGACCATAGCAGTTAAGTCTGATGTCAGAATTTGACTGTCGCAAAATCCCTTCTCAGTGAAAAAGGTATCTGATGAAAGACTTCAAAAGAGCAGTGTCCGTTGTAATAGCGATAGTATAGAGAGAGTAAAAACTCGATTACGCTGGGCGAGTTTACTAGCAGCGAGTAAACTCGCTCAGTGTAATATTCCCCAGCAAGTAAACTAGCTAACTTGCTATTCGCTGCTGAAAAGTTGAGGAACCCGTTTACTTTACAATCTACTCGCTGGCTTGTAAACTCGCTCAGTTTGATCGACGACTCGCTCACAAGACTACCAAGAGATATAAACAATGAAAACATAGAATAAACACTGTGAGTGAAGAGACTAAGCTTGTAATTTAATTGGAAACAGAATGTCTAAATGTTTGTTCATATTTTGGAACATTTTTCGTTTTAATATTTAAATTTTCGTTATTTTTAATGTTTCATAGCAGAGAATATTTTTAATACTATTTCCAAAAATTTAATAATACCATTGCTATTCCCTTAGACAATTAATTTAAAATTCTAAATAAGGTTTACTAAGAGGTGGAAACACTCGAAACGAAGAATATACACTATGAGAAGATAGATTGACTCAGCGTAGGGAGTACCGAGTTTACTACCCCGGTGTAATAGACTACTTGCTCACTCCCTAACTCGCTGGCCCAGTGTAATTGAGCCCTAATACACTTCAGCGAGTAAACTTACTCGCTACCCGCTGCTGACTGAAAAGTTGAGAACCCGGCTACTTTACAATCAATTTTTTGGCGAATTTACTCGCTGGCTTTGTACACTCGCTCACTGTAATCAACGACTTGCTCAGAGTAATCAAGTGTAATCGAGCCTTAACGCAACAATTCGACGAGCAGAAACCAGACTGGAGAGAATTAGAGAGCAGAAGAGTTTATAAGTCGAAAAGCCCTAGACTCTTACCTTTTCGAGGAAAGTTGTATGGGTGGAATCGATCACTCCAGATGTTTGAGGCGTACTCCATACCAGAGCAAACAACACCCCTATAAAGAACAAGCAATTTGGGTGATGTAAAGAAATTACGAAGGCGCCTCAGAACACCAAACCTATTAGAAGGCATATATATATATATATATATATATATATATATATATATATATATATATATATATATATATATATATATATATATATATATATATATATATATATATATATATATATATATATATATATATATATATAGGTGGGCATAAGCGCAAATGAAGCGCAAAAGCGCAATTTGCGCTTTAAATAAAAAATTTGCGCTTTTGCGCTTTGCGCTAAAATTTCGAAAATGTGCGCTTTTGCATTTTGCGCTTAACAACTTTTTTAAGAGCGCAAAAGCGCAAATTTGCGCTTTAAAAAATATTTTGCGCTTTTGTGGAAGTTTTTTGAAATTAGCGCTTACCAATTTGCGCTTCATCATTTTTCTTAATAAAAAACAATTTTGGGCTTATATTTCAGTTTCTTATTTAATCAGCCAAATTTTATTACTCTTTCTGCTAATTAAAAGTTAATACTTAAACTAGGAATGCCGATATATAAAAAAAAATATCGATATTTAAAAAATATCAAATTGTCCTCGATAATAAAAGATATTGTTTATATGTATATATATATAAATATATATATATATATATATATATATATATATATATATATATATATATATATATATATATATATATATATATATATATATATATATATATATATATATATATATATATATATATATAAATGGTTTATTGAATATTTTGTTTATTGGTTTATTTGTATGGAACAAAAGCCTTGTCTTCCAATATTTAATAAAACTGACAAGGAGGTAATTTCCGAGTACATCGAAATAATGACGCCTATTGCTGTTAGGCTGGATATGTTGCAGGATGAGAAGAATGAGTACGCTGGGGTTCTATTGCCTAACCTCTTCCTCCTCAAGGACAATCTCGTGGAATTACAACGAGAGGTGAAAAAACTTAACTATGCCAAAAGCTTAGTCAACTACTTACTAAAGTAGCCAAAGCCAAACAAAGGGAAAGAAAAGGGATTTGAACCGAGGTTCAGCATCATTTTTGATGATTGTGATTTACTTATGGCAACAGCTCTGCACCCTCACTTCAAACTTGGAGTGGCACATAGGTTAAATGAGGGGAAGTATCTAGCTGTCAAGACGAGGATATTTGAGGAAATAAAGTGTAATATTGCATCGAATTTACTCCTCCACATCAAGGCACTGAAGGTGATTCTGAAATGGACCCATTTAAATTTTATAATTTAGAACAAATTTAAATCTCTTATATATATATATATATATATATATATATATATATATATATATATATATATATATATATATATATATATATATATATATATATATATATATATATATATATATATATATATATATATATTAGAATTACGTTTCGAGATTTTCATAAATTAAAAATGTGTTCGTTCTTTTTAAAATTTAATTCGTAAAAAACTTAAAGTTAAAATAAAGCCGTGGTCAGAGTCAACTGAGGTTTAAAACGCTCTTGCTTTGGTTAGAATTTTAGGTTTTAACGAAGTCGAAAAAACAATTCTTCCAGTTCTTTCTCTGGTTATCTTTCAAGAAGTCAAATTAAAATTTCGTCCTGATTTGAGTTTGTTTATAAAGTGTTGTGTTGAACTATTTTTGAACTTTCTTTTTTGAACTACTTTTGAACAATTCGAATTTGTCTTATTTATTGTATATAGTGGATCGTCTTGATCTATCGATTGCATTGCGTTGGAAGGTAAAAGTAGGTAGCTTTATCGTAGGTGCAACTCCGGAGGTGTATTTCGAGCTAGCTTTCTGCTTGAACCAAACAGCGTGGTAGGTTGATGGTTTGGCGATTTACTTATTAAGACAACTTAAACTACAACTACCCTGATTATCTGAATAAGAGGTAACGTTCTTATCTAGGCCGAAAAATTACGAAATTTTTCAAAACCTTCGTAGCATTAGGTTTTGACCGAGGTAAGAGTGTTTTGCTTTTTCTATTAATTTATATCTTATGATGACTCAGGGTACATAATTAATTAACAACTAAAGTTCGTGCATTTTTTTTTCATAAAGTAAATTTTTTGTGAAAGGAGCAATTTCGAAATTTGCATATATTAGGGGTATTTAGCTCTAAGAGCCTAAATTATTCCACTATCTCATTTTATCCCTAATATATAAGTTGAAAAATTTCGTAATTTCTGTTGAAAATTTTGTTAATTGTTGAAAAATTTGCTAAATTCTTCCCGACAAGTTTCCCTTGTACTAGTTTAAAATCTAAGTCGTAAAGTTAACGTTTCTTAATTTTAGTAAAAATTAATTTGCATTTTTGTTTTGCATTTTTTTTCATATTGAATTAAAATTAGAGTAAATTCTTACTTCTATCCTTTTAACTTCAAGTTGCATTCCCTCTTTTATCTTCATTTTCAATTTGACAATTTGAATTACAATTTCACTTGCAATTGCAGAATCGCAATTTGAATATTAAGCCAAATATATTTTTTTTGCCATTAACTCGACCATTCGACAAGTGTGTGAAAACATAAAACTTTTAGAAAAATAAAACAGAATTTTGGTAAAAATTTTGTTGGGACATTTTGTTAAAAAGGAATTACATATTATTGGATCTTGCAAGCAGTAGGAGGTATATTCCTACTTGTTTTTGGTAATCGAATTTGGTAATGTGATCGAATTACGATCATCAAAAAAGAAAAATATATATATACATATATATATTAGTATCAGTGTCGATATCGGAGTTTAAATTTTTTTTTCTGTGATATTGCTTATGCAATACAAGACTTTCATTACATAGTTGATGATAGTATCAACTAAAGACTAAAACTGATATTTTTTGCTATTACTGCCGATAGTATCGGTATCGGTATCGGCATTACACTGATATTTTGTCTGTTTGGGTTCAAATTTTCGTTGAACATTTCATTCGATATTTCGATATAATCGGAGTAAATTTGAATCCATCAGACGGCAACTGCAACTTGTGTTGCATCGATACATTTCAGGAGGCGGTGTGCCGTTTTTCAAGTGGTATTTTGTATTTTTTTTTCATTTTTTCATAATTACTCTTGAAGAGGGGCACTACTGTCTCTGTACTGTACATATCGATTACCAATAATCGAACACTTAATCGATTAATCGAACCTTGATCGATTAATCGGAAAATCGAAAATTGATCGGAACTTAGTCGATTGAAATCGGAACATAATCGATTAATCGGAACATTAATCGATTAATCGATTAATCGGAACTTAATCGATTAATCGGAATTTAATCGATTGATCGGAATTTAATCGATTAATCATAAAATATTTCAAATATTTCAATCTTTTGTAGGATCGATCAATTGATCGGTAGGTTCGGTCGATTTATCGGAGTCTTATCGGTTAATCGGAACATTTGTCGTTTGATCGGAGATTTTTCGAGCAAATTGGAAATATGGACATGGATTTGAGTGCTGTAGTATCTGCTTCCACCCTTCTAGAAGACCTTGAAGGGACTATTTCGAGCGATTTTGGAGCAGATAATGATAATTTGAATCCTGAAGAAAAGATAAAGATTCTGGACGCAGTTAAGAAGGTGATAGCTCCTTTGAAATTGTCCAGAGGAGTGGTCCGTCGAAAGGTGACCTTGCTTCTTAAGCCGATAGTGAATCCCCCTCCTGAAGGTACCGAACCAGCTATTGTGTCGTCCTTGCTGGAAGAGGTTACTCTTAGGTTGGAGGAGATTAGGCAACTAGATGGGGATATTGAAGCAAAGATATGCTCGTCTCAGCTTATGAAGTATGACAAAACTATCCTTAATGAGGAAATCATTGCTGCCTCCGAATACCATCTTCAGGTACAAAAGATTGTAAACAAGGTACGCCCTATAACACAAATTGAACCTCGACGTTCGTCTTCCTCTACACATTCAAATGAAGACGCAATCTCTCGTGCGGAGCTGACACATATATTAAAAAACATATCACCCAAACAGGAGATTAAGATACCAGCTCTTAAATGTAACTCATTCAAGGGAGAGAGTGATCGCTTCCAATTTCGTTCATTCATTCTCTCTTTTGAAAACACATTCGGATGTCGTACAGATATTTCTTCTGCAGCCAAGTTGCAGTATTTGAAAGCTCATTTGGGGGGCTTCGCATTGAGAGATATCGAACACTTGTCCAACGTAGATGAAAATTATCTTATTGCTTTAAAGATTTCTAAAGGATCTTTATTTGGACAAACAGTTCATTATAGATTCTCTCTTCCATAAGATTGATTCGGCTGCTGTCTTGAGTGGAAGGGATCTGGATGAAGTTCGTGCTTTCATTTCAGAAGTTCGAGCTTACATTCATGAACTGAAAGAATTCGGACTTGACTTTCTCGAAGAAGACACACCTGGATGTAAACTCGTTAGCCACTTAGTAGTTGACAAGTTGCCCTCATCATTTCTTCGAGAGTTGAAGATTGATACGAAGGAAGAATATCCTTCTATCAATATTATTTTTGATCGGTACCACCACATCCTAAAATCTTTGGAGAAATTCCAAATGAGAAACATCTCGTATTCTTCAACTTCCTCTTCACGCAAGAATGAGAAGAGAAATTCTTCTCCTAGAAAAGAAAAGAAATTATCATCTTTTAATGCTTCTACAAAAAGAAGCGAAAAGAGGGAAGCACCTTCGCAGCCATCCACCGATATGAATCGTCCTTCGAACACTGGCGGGAATCGCACCAGTGGCACTGCAACATCAGTGGATTGTAAGATATGTAGTGGCAACCACTACATGTCTTCTTGTACTACATATGCTTCTCCTTTAGAAAGAAGAGAGAGATGTATTGAATTGGGGATGTGTGGTAATTGCTCCAGTTTAAAACATAACTCTAGCAAGTGTCCCGCTAAGAGATTTGGATTGACACGACCTTGTGGCCTCTGTCGCAGTAGAGCCCACATTACAGCCTTATGTTCTGCTGGAGCAAAGTCGAAACCATCGAACAATCGACAAGGCATTACATCAGATTTGCCCTCATCTTCCAATGCAGTCTCATTGAATGAGACTAAAGATTCCTCTGCTTCTCAACATCTGTGCATTAACAATAGCGTGACTGAAAGCAACTGCCTTCTTCCTACCATCGCCCTTAAGGTAAAGAAGGGCAACAAAGTTGTTCTTGCTCGCCTTTTGTTGGATTTCGGATCGCAACGTAGTTACTTTAGTAGTAGTGTGATCCGCAGGTTAGGTATAGAGCTTGAGTCTCTTCCATTGTACCGCAACCACATAAAGACCTTCCTCGGTGAACAAGAACGCAATATGCGTTCCGTCGACCTTGAGCTACTACTATGTTGCGATCAATATGCAGAGATGCCTGTTTTTATTGACCCCACTCTTGATATTAGCTTTGATGTTAAGGGACTCAAAGCAGCTGTATTAAATATCAGGAGAAATAACATTGAGATAGCTGATGAATTTTATGGTAGAAATTTGGGAGATAGTGTCAATAATATTGATGGTCTTTTGGGAATTGACGCTTTACACCATTTCAAACACTTCCATGTCGTAGATTGTTTGGGAGGAAGTGCCTTTGAGACGTGTCGTGGTGTCATCCCATATGGACCTGTGAAGGCATTTTTAACGACTTCCCAGATCTCTTCTATTTTTAATGAGGGTACATCATTGCCTCCTCGAAATTCGAACCAACCTTCGAGGTTGTGACAAATTCCTTCCTCGCTTCGAAAGTCTGTCTCCAAAGTGCCGAAGTATGTTGTGAACCTTGTCGTCGATCCTACACCTTCTTATTTCGACCCTTTGATCTACACTCACTCTGATGCTGACCTCGATTTGGGTTTAGAGAATATGTATCGGCTCGAGTCTCTTGGGATTGATGAAAAATCAAACCAAGGATCCATCGACTCAATTTTCATCGACAGATTCGAGAAGGGTATATGTTTTCAAGATGGTAAATACCACGTCGAACTTCCCTGGTACGAGGACGTTCTAAGAGAGGTACCTTCGAATTACAAAATAGCATTGGCTGCTGTACATCGAGTGAGGAAAAACCTTGAGGGTAAAGGACTGGTTTCGGCATATGGAGACGTCTTTCGACAATACCTGAAGGAGGGTATTATAGAACAAATTCAGGTTTCATATAAGGACTTCCATAAATACATATGGATCCCACATCGGCCTATCATCAAAACACAAGCACAGGTGACGACAAAAATCCGCCCTGTGTTTAACTGCAGCTTAAAGGTAGGAGATAGTCCATCTTTAAACCAGGCTTCATACCCTGGTATCGACCTACTGGCTTCATTGTTCAGACTTCTTCTGCAGTTTCGAACCAACAAATTTGTTGTGATGGCAGATATTTCCAAAGCATTCCTCCAAATACGTCTTAAGTTGGAGAAAGATAGAAACTTGTTTTGCTTCTTTTGGCAGGAAGGAGAAGAGCTTCAGACGTTTCGTTATACATCGATTATATTTGGGTTGTCTGTAAGTCCATATGTTTTATGCGCTGTTATAAAACATCATGCCCTCAAATATCCGTCTGATCTTTGCTCCTCTCTCCTAATCAACAATTTGTACATGGACAACTTCCTGTATACCTGCTCTTCTGTTGATGACTTGAAGAATATTTTTCATCTCACCACTTCCCGCTTGAGGGAAGGTGGATTCGACCTTTGTTCCTGGAACTCGAACAATCAGGAACTTCGAGACATCTTTAAGAGGGAGAACAAGATTTCTTCTCATCAATGTTCAGAGGAGCGGGTGTTGGGCTATTTGTTCCACATCGATTCAGACACATTTTCCCTGAGTGATTTCAATCTTGGTGAAGTGACTACAAAGCGACAACTTCTTTCAGAGGTTGCCAAAGTCTTCGACCCCTTGTCACTATTCCTTCCCGTTACTATACGTGGCCGCCTTCTTGTAAAGAAGACGTGGGAGCAGGAGATCGGCTGGGACGAAGAGATAGACCAAGAGTTGAAAGGCGCCTGGGGAAAACTTCGAAAAGACTTAGATTCTCTCAAAACAATGAGATTTCCAAGGTCTTGTTTTGAAACTGATGATTCTGATTTGTCCATCAACCTATTCTGTGATGCAAGTAATTTGTGTTATGGATTTGTCGTCTATATTTCATCAGAGTCACAAGGCCCTAACATCCTTTGGGCCAAAGGAAAGGTTGCCCCATCAAAAGGGAAAACCTTACCAATGCTGGAATTGCTTTCAGTATTCCTAGCATTGAAGTGCTTGCCTCAAGTTCTTACCAGCTTTCCAAGCACTAGATTTCGA
>SEYY01005904.1:0-19896 GCA_009176605.1 Armadillidium nasatum | reverse complement strand
GCTTAGGGCAGCCATTATAGAAGGGGCGGAGCGTAGTAAATTAAATGCATAAAAGACAGGCTGCAGTGACAATGGAGTAAAAGAAAGTTCTGAAACCAAAGTGAAGGCAGCTGTATTTGGAGAAATATTTAAAATTAGTTCAGCAGATTCTTTAAATAAATTCAGAAGGGAAAGAAACTACGAATAGTTAAAGACTGCTCAGGAAGAAGATGAAGGATTAAAAAAGTATATTACAGGTGAAGAAGCAACTGCATTGAATCTAGAGAAAAGGAAATTTTGGTATAAAGAAACCGAAGTAGAGCTGTATGTTGATATATCGCTTGATTATCGAGTGGATGTACCTGAAAAGTGCGTAAAGGAAGTGATTGAGTATTGCCATGGAAGGGGGCACCTAGGGGTTCAAAGAACGGTGAAAAGCTTGAAATCAGAATTCGTGTTTAAAAATATGAATGCAAGAGTGAAAGAGTTTGTGAGAACGTGTGATCCTTGTCAAAGGCAAAGCTCATTAAGAACATTAACCCGGAATATAAAAAGTTTCAGGAGGTATAGGAGAAATTTGAAATAGTTCATGTTGACATTCTTAAGATGTCGGAATGCAGGGGATATAAATATTTATTAACCTTTTAGACAGGTACATATGGGCTTTTCCTCTGAAAAACGTAGAAAAAGAGACTATAGCTGATACTATGGTACGGGAAATGTTCCCCGTAGGAGGAGTGATGAAAATGCTTATAAGTGATAGAGGGCCTCAGTTTACTTCAGGGCTTTTCCAAAGTGTGTGCAAAATATTAGGAATAAAGCATGTAACTTCAAGCAGCTATTCACCGGAGAGTAATGGGGCCTTGGAGGTTTACCATAAGACTCTGTTGAGTTGTTTAAGGACTATGCTTGCGGAAGTATCGACGTATAAACAGAAGTGGATTGATCTCCTACCTTTTGCACTATTTTGTTTGAGAACTGCTCCCATAGAAGATAGCGGAATTACAGCATCCATGCTGATGTTTGGCCAAAACCCGTAGATACCAGGAGCTTTACTTGAAAGCAGAATTAGCAAACCTTATATGGATTATAAAACATATGCTGAAAACTAACGTACCTCCTCTCAAAGCCTCTGGCATTGAGACCTACCCTTAAAAACAAGAAAATATTCATGCCGAAGGATCTAAAGGAAGCAAAGTATGTACTTGTAAGAAACAGGCAGTACAACCTGGGGAAGATAGAACCCCGCTACTCGGGTCCGTATAAAGTTTAAAATTACGAACAATACTGTATATGTTGAAAGAATGGAAGAACAGAGGTGGAAAACCTAAGGAATATAAAGGCATATTACCATATAGAACCTTAGATAGAATCGATTGCTTTTAGAATGAGGATGCAGTAATAATATTTATATTAGAGGAACAAAAATAGTATTAAAACAAATTAGTATCGTATGTTACTATTCAGATATTAGATCCTTAATACTAAGATTATTTTCACTTATCCTCGAACTTTGGCAATTTAAAACATCCTTCCTTTCTACTTTCCTTTGCATTTTTGTAATAAGTATGTAAGAGGGACGAAGGGAGGGAAAATTCTTAAGTACCAGTTATAGTTAAGAATTTCCAAACTCGGGGATCACCACTGTATTGAAATGAAACACGACTCCTCAAACTTACATCAGATGATATAAAAGAAACGAGCGTGCTTGGTAGATTCAAAAAGGGGTGAGGGCAGATGAGAGAGGCAGCCAGGAGAATCAGTGAGGCCATGACAACGTGCCAAGGAAGGTGTATTGAAACACCGCTATCCAAAGGAAAGCAAAAAGGCTTGTTATAAAGGGAATGAAGTGGGTTTGAAGTGCTTTAGATTCAATACTTATGTAGTGAATGCTCATAAACTGTAGTATTTATGATTATTAACATTGCCTAAGTCCTGTGTAGTGAAGATAGATTATTAATTAAGGTGATGAACAATTGACTGTGCTGTACTATTAGGCTTAAGAAATAAACATAATAAGTGAGCAAAGCTATTCTTAACCCTATACTTCTTAATATACCGTGCAATTGTATTGCAATTGCTATATAATATATATATATATATATATATATATATATATATATATATATATATATATATATATATATATATATATATATATATATATATATATATTATATATATTTATGTCTCCTCCGGGTGGCAAAGGCCAGAGGCCTACCAAAATTCCACCGGAGTTGGAAAGGTCCTATAATCATGGTCGATGGTGGCCGACGTGTCCAGACACACGGCGTTTGAAAGTATGCAAGTCAAAGGAAGTTGGGAAAATAGATGAAGGGAGTGTGTTCCAGACTTTACCAGTAGAGTATATGTAAGACTGAGCATGGCGGTTAAGTCTGGGGTCAGAGAGTTGGACAGAGAAAGGATGAGACTGTGTAGAAAGACGTGTCGCACGAGCTCTTCTCAATGGAGGAGGTATGCGACGAGAGAGTTCAGAAGAGCAGTGTCTGTTGTAATAGCGATAGTAAAGAGAGAGTGACGCAACATTCGACGGGCAGAAAGAGATTGAAGAGAGTTAGTAAGAGTAGGAGAGTTGATGAGACGAAAAGCCCTTGACTCCACCTTCTCTAGGAGAGCTGTATGTGTGGAACCACCCCAGATGTGTGAAGCATACTCCATACAGGGCGAACAACACCCCTATACAGAGCAAGCAACTGGGGTGGCGTGAAGTAATTCTGAAGGCGCCTCAGAACACCCAACCTCTTAGAAGCTTGTTTAGAAAGAGAAGTAATGTGATCTTTCCAAGAAAGATCACGAGAAAAGAAACACCAAGAATATTAAGGACAGATGAAGGCTTGAGTTGTGTGTTTTCGAAGAAGATATCATAGTTGTGTGGAAGATTGTGTCGAGTGGAGAGATGGAGGAACTGAGTTTTTGAGGCATTGAAAACAACCATGTTTTCTCTGCCCCAATTTGAAATACAGGAAAGATCAGAGGTTAGTTGTTCCAAGGCTACCCTTCTCGAGTCTATCAACTGCTGTTGGGTGGGACGTTTTTTCAAAATGGAAGGAATAATGAAGGGTGGAGTCATCAGCATAGGAGTGGATAGGAGATGAGGTGATGGAGAGAAGGTCATTAATGAAGAGTAGAAAAAGTGTTGGTGATAGTACAGAACCCTGAGGAACACCACTATTAATAGATTTAAAGGATGAACGGTGGCCGTCTACAACAGTTGCTATAGAACGACCGGAAAGGAAATTAGTGAGAAAAGAAGATCACAGAGAGAAGGATAGATACCGAAAGAGGGAAGTTTAGAAATCAAAGCTTTGTGCCAGACTCTATCGAAAGGCTTTCGATATGTCCAGCGCGACAGCAAAAGATTCACCGAAATGCCGAATAGCGGAGGACCAAGAGTCTGAGAGAAGGGAAAGAAGATCACCTGTAGAGCGTTTCTTACGAAAGCCATACTGGCGATCAGAGATAAGATTAGAAGAATTGAGATGTTTCCAAATCTTCCTGTTAAGGATAGATTCGAAAACTTTAGAGAGAACGGAGGTCAAAGAAATAGGACGGTAGTTGGAGGGTTGAGAGGGGTCCCCCTTCTTCGGCACAGGTTGAATGAGCGCACGTTTCCAGCAAGAAGGGAAGGTTGAAGTAGATAGACAAAGACGAAATAGTTTACCGAGGCAGGGTGCAAGCTCGGAAGCACAAGTTTTGAGAACCACAGGAGGAATACCATCAGGACCGTACGCCTTCTTAGTATTAAGCTCAGAGAGAGCAGAAATGACATCTTTAGAAGAAATTCTAATTTTAGGCATAATTGAGTTAGAGGGGGTTGAAGGAGGAGGAATAGCTCCGGAATCGTCTAAGGTTGAATTAGAGGCAAAAGTTTGAGCAAAGAGTTCAGCTTTAGAAGAAAAAACAGCAGTTGTGCCGTCGGAAGATATTAAAGGAGGGAAAGAGGAAGAAGCAAAGTTAGATTTGACATTTTTTGCAAAATGCCAGAAAGAACGTGAAGAAGAGAACCAGAAAGATTATTGCATTTTTTACGGAGAAAAGAGTTTTTAGTGTTACGAAGGATAGATTTTGCACGATTCCGGGATGAAATATAAGTAGCGTGAGTTTCAGGAGTTTGAAGACGACGGTAATCCCTGAAGGCAGCATCCCTGAGGCGGATAGCACGAGAACAAGCAGAGTTAAACCAAGGTTTATTAGGTTTAGTAGAAGGGAAAGAATATGGAATGTATGCCTCCATGCCAGAGAAAATCACCTCGGTAATGCGTTCTGCACACTCCGAGGGACCCCTCCCACGGAAGCAATAATCATTCCACGGGAAATCAAAGAAGTACGACCGCAAGTCCGACCAGCTTGCGGCACCGAAATGCCACAAAGCGTTTCCTTTCCGTAGAAGGGGGTCTTTCCTGCGGAAGACTTGAAGAGATAGGAGAGGATACAGAGATAAGAAGATGATCGGAGGAACCCAGAGGAGGAAAGAGTTTAACAGTATAAGGAGAAGGATTAGAAGTTAGGAAAAGGTCTAGAACGTTGGGTTCATCTCCAAGACGATCAGGGATACGAGTAGGGAGCTGCACCAACTGCTCAAGGTCGTTTTGGATAGCGAAAAGGAAGGCACGTTCACCAGCTGTATCATGAGAACTAGAAGAAAGCCAAGGTGGTGAACATTGAAATCACCTAATATGATGATTTCAGAGAAAGGAGAAGAAGAGAGAATGTGCTCTATTTTGGAGTTTAAATAGTCGAAGAATTTAGCATAGTCTGTAGAATTAGGAGATAAATAAACAGAACAAATGAATTTAGTCGTAGAGTGGCAAGAGAGCCTAAGCCATAAGGTGGAAAATTCGGAAGACTCCAAATTAGAGACACGAGAACAAACGACATCGTTGCGCACATATGCACAACAACCGCCTTTGGCTGAAAATTGAGGATAGAGACAGTAGGAGGAAACAGAATAGGGTTTGCTATCAGAACGCTCAAACATCTGAGTTTCGGTCAAGAATAAGATGTGAGGTCTAGAAGAAGAGAGGTGATGTTCAACAAAGTGGAAATTAGAGTGACAGCGAATGTTGCAGAAATTAATGAAAAAAATAGACCGTGCATCAGGACAAGCCGGCGGCCGAGTCCTGGTGGCACCAACCCCATCACCGGAGGCCACCAACTCCCAAGTGGTGATGGGGAAGGGGTGGATGAGGGGCTTTTTTGGAAGCCGCCCCCGTGGCTTCTCCGAGGCTACCGAAGTTGACGTCATTTTTTATTTTATTTTAAATTACTTTTAAGATGTGTTGAAATGTTTTATGTATGTAAAGGAGAGCCACTCCGTGTTTAGAAGGTGAGCGCGAAAGGGAGCGAATATATATATATATATATATATATATATATATATATATATATATATATATATATATATATATATATATATATATATATATATATATATATATATATATATATATATATATATATATATATATATATATATATATATATATATATATATATATATATATATATATATATATATATATTATATATATATATATATATATATATATATATATATATATATATATATATATATATATATATGTGTGTGTGTGTGTGTGTGTGTGTGTGTGTGTGTGTGTGTGTATGCAACATGATAATTATAGCATGGTACATTAAAAGGAAAAAAATATATGTAAACTATAAGGTTTTTTCATTATCTTTAATTAAAATGACGTCATTTTGTAAGGTATTTATTACAGTTACCTTTCCAACCGTTTACAAGGGTAAGGATGTAGAGTGACGAAAGACTAAAATTAAATATGGAAATTTGGATATCAAATAAAGGAGAGAGAGGAAATTAATACTTTAAAAACTTGTTATCCCTTCCACCACCCCCTCCCCTGTGTTTGCTTCTACCACCCCTCCCTTGTATATCATGTATGTGCTTCCACCACCCCTCTCCTGTGTGTGCTTCTACAAACCCTCTCCTGTATGTGCTTCCACTCAGTTTCTCATGGACCTTAAGCCGAAAGAAGCGTGCGAATAATTTCATTTCCACCTTCATTTTTTATTATAATCCAATTTTCATTGATTTACCTTTTTCTTATTATTTAGTTTTCACACTTACCATTTCTACTTTAGTAATCAGCTGGAAAATCCCTGCATTTCCCTGCTTGTCCCTGCAGTTCCCTGCTGTCCCAGCTGTCACAGTTTTTCCTTGCTTGCCAATGCTTTCTCTGCTTGTCCCTACTTCTCCCTGCTGTCCCCGCTTCTCCCTCCTGTCCCAGCTTTTCCCTACTGTCCTTGCTGTCCCAGCTTTTCCCTGATGTCAATGCTTGTCCCTGCTGTCCCAGATTTTCCTTGCTGTCTCTGCTTTTTCCTGCTTGTTCCTGCTGTCCCAGCTTTTCCCTGCTGTTCCAACTTTTCCCTGTTTGTCGCTGCTGTCCCTGCTTTTACCTGTTTGCCCCTACTTGTCCCTGCAGTCCCAGCTTTTCCCTGCTTGTCCCTACTTGTCCCTGTTGTCCTGCTTGTCCCAGATTTTCCGTGATGTCCCTGTTTTTTCCTGTTTGTCCCTGCTGTCCCAGCTTTTCCTTGCTGTCCCTGATTGTCCCTACTTGTCCCTGCTGTCCCTGCTGTCCCTGCATGTCCCTGCCGTCTTAGATTTTCCCTGCTTGTCCCTGTTGTCCCTGCTTGTCCCTGCTTGTCCCAGATTTTCCGTGCTGTCCCTGTTTTTTCCTGCTTGTCACTGCCGTCCCAGATTTTCCGTGCTGTTCCTGCTTTTCCGTGCTGTCCCTGCTTTTACCTGCTTACCTCTGCTGTTCCTGCATGTCCCTGCTGTCCCTGATTGTCCCTACTTGTCCCTGCTGTCCCTGAATGTCCCTGCTGCTCCAGCTTTTCCATGCTTGTCCCTACTTGTCCTTATTGTCCAGTTTTCCGCGGTGTCCCAGCTTTTCCCTCCTGTTACAGCTTTTCCTTGCTTGTCGCTGCTGTCCCTTCTGTAACTGCTTTTGCCTGCTTTTCCCTGCTTGTCCCTGCTGTGCTAGCTTTTCCCTGCTGTCCCAGCTTTTCCTTGCTTGTCACTGAGGTCTCTGCTTTTACCTACTTGCCCCTGCTTCTCCCTACTGTCCCTGCATGTCCCTGCTGTCAAAGCTTGTCCCTGCTGTCCCAGCTTTTTCCTGCTGTCCCTGATTGTTTCTACTTGTCCTTGTTGTCCCTGCATGTCCCCGTTGTTCCAGCTTTTCCCTGCTTGTCCCAGCTTTTTCGTGGTGTCCCAGCTTTTCCTTGTTGCCTCTGCTTTTTCCTGCTTGTCCCTGCTGTCCCATCTTTTCCCTGCTATTCCTGCCTTTCCTTTCTTGTCGCTGCTGTCCCTGCTTTTACCTGCTTGTCCCTGCTTGACACTGCTTGTCGTTGCTGTCCTATCTTTTCCCTGCTTGTCCCTGTTTGTCCCAGTTTTTCCGTGCTGTCCCAGCTTTTCCTTCCTGTCCCTGTTTTCAATGGCCTTAAAATAGCCTCATTTTATATTTTATATAAAAAGTACATCACAAAATAGTAACATTATTCAAAGCAAAATTTTACAGGGTATGTCGATATTTTGTGAAATAGAAACAGTGTGTCCAACAAGTGGATATTTTGTGAGATACAGAGTGTCCAACATGTGGATATTTTGTGAGATACAGGGTGTCCAACATGTGGATATTTTGTGAGATACAGGGTGTCCAACATGTTGATAGTTAAATTTTTATGCATTAAGTTGCATTTTTGGTCATTCCCTATACAATGAGACATCCCACATCTCAAACTATTGCTTGTATATTGTATAGATGTCACCTGTCCACTGATCCAAGCGAGTCCCACTATATTAAAATACAACTTATATATATATATATATATATATATATATATATATATATATATATATATATATATATATATATATATATATATATATATATATATATATATAATATATATATATATATATATATATATATATATATATATATATATATATATATATTAGAGGTGGACCGGATATCCTCCGCATCATTTTTCCAATATCCGCATCCGCGATATCCGCAATTGGATATCCGCAACCGCATCCGCATCCGCGGATAGTAAAAAATTACGTATCATGCAATCGATAAAAACTTTCAAAGGCAAAAACTTTGTATTGAATGCAGAACCTCTTTCTGAGCGCCATACAGGCGACTATCTTGAAACTGTATTTGAAAAGATGCTGACAAAATGGAAGATTTCATTAAATGAAGTGCACTGCGTAGTCAGGGATTCGGGCAAAAATATAAAAAAAGCACTTTCTCTGGCAAGAGTGAAAAATGTAGATTGCTTTGCACACCAAACTCAGATAGTAGTTAAAAATTCCATTATGAGTCAAAAATGTGTATCCGATTTAATAACCAAATGTAAAAAATTGCTACGCATTTCAATCACTCCGTTGTAGCCCAAAATGAGCTGAAGAAAATACAAACAAGATTAAATGTTCGTCCACTTTCTGTCATGATATTCAAACACTTTGGAATAGTAGTTTGCATATGCTTGAGAGGATGAGCGAAATTAATGAGGCCATTTGCCTTTATGCTTCAAGCAGCACAAAAATAAAGCCTCTAACAGCTGACGAAAATGACATTTTAAATAATTGTATTAATATCCTTAAGCCTTTTGAAGAATTAACAAATTAACTAAGTCCTTGCATTGAATAACAAGTTCAGCTGAATCATGTTTGTCAGATGTGATACCACTTGTTTCAACATTGAAAGTTGTGTTAACAAATGTTATTAAGTCTAAGGGAGTTTCAAGGATGACTGAAACATTAATGAAGGAGATGAACGACAGATTTGAAAACCTGGAAAATGATGATGCTTATACAATTGCAACCTTTTTAGATCCTAGGTACAAAACAAAATTTTTTAAACCACTTGTTTCTCAGAATGTTAAAATCAAATTAGGATGCTTATGCGATGAGATGATAGAAACAGCTAAAATAACGCCTTTCAAGAAAAAGCAAAAGCTCTCAGATACAAAAGAAACAAAATCTGTTAGCTTAAGCATTGCTAAATCAATGAAAGATCTTCTAGCTTCCAGCAGCGATGAAGAATCACAACTCAGAAGTGTCAAAGGATACAAAATAGACTATTCAAAATTATCTAAAACTCAATCGTTTGGAGGCAGATAAAGACCAAACTGGTTTGGTGGAGAGATAAACGCAAAAGTTTTCCTTTTCTTGCAGAGCTTGGCAATTACTTATTTAGCATGTCCTTCAAACTAGTGTTGCTAGTGAGCGTCTTTTCAGTGGAGCAGGCCTCATTTACGACGAAAAGCGAACCAAACTTTCACCTGAAAGAGCCCAAAAGCTTTTATTTCTAAAAAATAACTTACCAATTATTAACTTCAATATGTGAAACTGTGTGTGAAGGTAATACTGAATTACTGGCATATATATATATATATATATATAATATATATATATATTATATATATATATATATATATATATATATATATATAATATAATATATATATATATATATATATATATATATATATACCTTTTTCCAAAATGGGGGGAGGTTGGTGGGGTGTTCAAGAGTTGGGTCCCCGTCCCACACCCTGGTAACATAGATTCTGGATATTATATTTAAAATTCCAAGAATCTATGGCAAAAACTCTTAAAAAATTAAACTATCCGCATCCGCATCCGCATCTGCGGATATCCGCAATTGAATATCCGCAACCGCATCCGCATCCGCGGATAGTAAAAAATTACTATCCGGTCCACCTATATATATATATATATATATATATATATATATATATATATATATATATATATATATATATATATATATATATATAATATATATATATATATATATATATATATATATATATATATATATATATATATATATATATATAATATATATATATATATATATATATATATATATATTATATATATATATATATATATATATATATATATATATATATATATATATATATATATATATATATATATATATCCCTGAGGAGCAGTTAGAAAGTAATTTGCCGACCGATTGGTGCCTTACAACTATAAATATCATAATTACTTATCTGCCAATTCAGATCAAACAACTGTCGCTATTTTCAAACCCTCTTTTCCTGTTTGCCATGTGACCTCTTCTCTCTCTCTCTCTCTCTCTCTCTCTCTCTCTCTCTCTCTCTCTCTCTCTCTCTCTCTCTCTCTCTCTCTCTCTCTCTCTCTCTCTCTCTCTCTCTCTCTCTCTCTCTCTCTCTCTCTCTCTCTCTCTCTCTCTCTCTCTCTCTCTCTCTCTCTCTCTCTCTCTCTCTCTCTCTTCTCTCTCTTCTCTCTCTCTCTCAGTTTTACATTACACCTATCACCTGATATTTTTAACCATTTATTTCTGTTTTATATATATATATATATATATATATATATATATATATATATATATATATATATATATATATATATATATATATATATATATATATATATATATATATATAATATATATATATATATATATATATATATATATATATATATATATATATATATATATATATATATATATATATATATATATATATATATATATATATATATATATATATATATATATATATATATATATAATATATATATATATATATATATATATATATATATATATATATATATATATATATATATATATATATATATATATATAATATATATATATATATATATATATATATATATATATATATATATATATATATATATATCAAGGACGACTGGTGGCTAAGGAACGACGGGGCTGTGACTCCTTCTTGTTTGAACTTTAAATATTAAATTCCTTCTAAAGTTTGACGTTTTCATTCACAAAACTTTTAAAAGTTTTAGAATGAGTAGCAGAAAATGGAGGTTGGGGTCAAACGGTCATTGGGGGGGGGGGTTTATAAAACTAGAACAAAAGACTAGTATAAGCAAACAGATATCTTATTATCATATGAATGCATGGCAGGAGGATCATGGGACCCCATATCTGGGGTGTTTTATCCCCTCCGGCAGATTTTCCTTCTTCTATTCCTTTCTTGTTCGGAAAATGACCTTCACTTCCAAGGATAAAATTCGTCTCCGAAATAAATTAATTTTTAAAATTTACATCGTTTAATTAAAATCAAAACGTTGCCAATGAAATTTAATATTAACGCCATTTCCTAACAAACTACTGAAAAAAAGTTTATATATATATATATATATATATATATATATATATATATATATAATATATATTAATATATATATATATATATATATATATATATATATATATATATATATACCTTCAACTTCCCCCATGGTAAAAATTAAACCGATTGTTTCATAAATAGAGCAGTTCATGTTAACCACGGTTCCACTATATATATATATATATATATATATATATATATATATATATATATATATATATATATATATATATATATATATATATAATATATATATATATATATATATATATATATATATATATATATATATATATATATATATATATATATATATATATATATATATATATATATATATATATATATATATATATATATACATATATATATATATATATATATATATATATATATATATATATATATATATATATATATATATATATATATATATATATATATATATATATATATATATATATATATATATATATATATATATAATATATATATATATATATTATATATATATATATATATATATATATATATATATATATATATATATATATATATATATATATATATATATATATATATATATATATTATATATATATATATATATATATATATAATATATATATATATATATATATATATATATATATATATATATATATATATATATATATATATATATATATATTATATATATATATATATATGCTTTCCCTTTAAAAGATCCCATATATAGATGCATTGTAATTAAGTGAAGTTTATTTTTTATTCAAGATAAATAAATTAAAAACTTTTTTAAATGTTGGAGTAAAAAAAAATAAATAAAAAAAAATTTAAAAAAAATACTAATATCAAAACACTTGCTCTCTTCAAGCAAAGAAAAAATGTAAATGCAAATGACAATTCTCTCAATTTTGATAACTACTAAAATTTGATTTCTACTTGACAATAAATTAGATAATACTTTTAATATTTAATTACCACTCACTGATCGGGGGTATAGGTGGAGGGGCCAAACTCCTGTAGACATTTGTTCATATTTCATATATTTGAATACAATTAATAATAATTCCCAATTCA
Source organism: Armadillidium nasatum (assembly GCA_009176605.1). Classification (NCBI taxonomy): domain Eukaryota; kingdom Metazoa; phylum Arthropoda; class Malacostraca; order Isopoda; family Armadillidiidae; genus Armadillidium; species Armadillidium nasatum. The sequence goes on along the minus strand of SEYY01005904.1, from coordinate 7,570 downwards.
GAATTCACAAATCTTTATTTACAGGCTTAAAGTTTAAAAGTAGGTCCAATGCTAAATTCAATAATAAACTTAATAATAATAATGTGAATGTTCAATTCTCTGAAAAGGGGCTGCTAGGGAACACTGCCGTTTCGTTTGAGCCCCAATGTTTAATACATATATATATATATATATATATATATATATATATATATATATATATATATATATATATATATATATATATATATATATATATATATATATATATATATATATATTAGAGGTGGACCGGATATCCGCATCCGCATCCGCAACTGCGGATATCCGCATCATTTTTCCAATATCCGCATCCTCGGATATCCGCAATTGGATATCCGCAACCGCATCCGCATCCGCGGATAGTAAAAAATTACGTATCATGCAATCGATAAAAACTTTGTATTGAATGCAGAACCTCTTTCTGAGCGCCATACAGGCGACTATCTTGAAACTGTATTTGAAAAGATGCTGACAAAATGGAAGATTTCATTAAATGAAGTGCACTGCGTAGTCAGGGATTCGGGCACAAATATAAAAAAAAAGCACTTTCTCTGGCAAGAGTGAAAAATGTAGATTGCTTTGCACACCAAACTCAGATAGTAGTTAAAAATTCCATTATGAGTCAAAAATGTGTATCCGATTTAATAACCAAATGTAGGTTAATTGCTACGCATTTCAATCACTCCGTTGTAGCCCAAAATGAGCTGAAGAAAATACAAACAAGATTAAATGTTCGTCCACTTTCTGTCATGCAAGATATTCAAACACGCTGGAATAGTAGTTTGCATATGCTTGAGAGGATGAGCGAAATTAATGAGGCCATTTGCCTTTATGCTTCAAGCAGCACAAAAATAAAGCCTCTAACAGCTGACGAAAATGACATTTTAAATAATTGTATTAATATCCTTAAGCCTTTTGAAGAATTAACAAAGACTATAAGTTCAGCTGAATCATGTTTGTCAGATGTGATACCACTTGTTTCAACATTGAAAGTTGTGTTAACAAATGTTATTAAGTCTAAGGGAGTTTCAAGGATGACTGAAACATTAATGAAGGAGATGAACGACAGATTTGAAAACCTGGAAAATGATGATGCTTATACAATTGCAACCTTTTTAGATCCTAGGTACAAAAAAAAAATTTTTTAAACCACTTGTTTCTCAGAATGTTAAAATCAAATTAGGATGCTTATGCGATGAGATGATAGAAACAGCTAAAATAACGCCTTTCAAGAAAAAGCAAAAGCTCTCAGATACAAAAGAAACAAAATCTGTTAGCTTAAGCATTGCTAAATCAATGAAAGATCTTCTAGCTTCCAGCAGCGATGAAGAATCACAGTCAGAAGTGTCAAAGGATACAAAATAGACTATTCAAAATTATCTAAAACTCAATCGTTTGGAGGCAGATAAAGACCAAACTGGTTTGGTGGAGAGATAAACGCAAAAGTTTTCCTTTTCTTGCAGAGCTTGCAATTACTTATTTAGCATGTCCTTCAAACTAGTGTTGCTAGTGAGCTTCTCTTCAGTGGAGCAGGCCTCATTTACGACGAAAAGCGAACCAAACTTTCACCTGAAAGAGCCCAAAAGCTTTTATTTCTAAAAAATAACTTACCAATTATTAACTTCAAATGGAATATGTGAAACTGTGAAGTGTGAAGGTAATACTGAATTACTGGATATATATATATATATATATATATATATATATATATATATATATATATATATATATATATATATATATATATATATATATATATATATATATATATATATATATATATATATATATATATATTTATATATATATATATATATATATATATATATATATATATATATATATATATATATATATATATATATATATATATATATATATATATATATATATATATATATATATTATATATATATATATATATATATAGTAGTATGTAAAACCCGGGTACGAGAACATCCCCTCATTTTCGCTCGCTGCGCTCGCTAAAATGAGGGAATGTTCTCATACTCGCTCGCTTCGCTCGCTCCGGGTTTTACATACTACTTATCAATGTTTTTTAAAAGTAGTATACAGAGACTTCCGAAGTTGGAATGCTTAGAGGTTCCGAGTCCCTTCCCGAAAAAACTGAATGATTACTTGAGCAGGAAAACCTTGAGCACGCTCACTGCTGGTTTGCTTGAAATTGAGTTATAATAAAAAAATCTTATATAATAAATTATATAGAGAATACAAGGATCTATATTTCTTATATCTATAAAATATTTTGTAAAATTAATATTAGTTATCGAAAAATAAAAAATAAATAGATAGGTGCATCTGGGAAAATTTTTTATAAGTATTAATTTTTTAGGCATAAAAAAATTCATATTTTTGATACTTATAAATTTTTTTGTAAAATTAATATTAACGAAGTTATATTAGTTTAAATCTATATTAGAATATTTTGAGAAACACTAGAAGTATTTTTTTAAATGTATCAAGAGTCACTGTGGTGTATTGGTTATAATAACAAGCTCAAGATTCATAGATCTCGGGTTCAATACCTGTACGGTCCTTTTTTATAAAAGAAATCGGATAGGAAAGCGACCGCTTGAAGCGGTCGAATGTTGTACATGTGTATTCGTTAATGTAAACAGATATATGAACGTAATAAAGAGCAAAGAATGATAAGAAGATTTGACTGAGTAATTGCAGTTGTTGTGGTAGTGGTAGTCTCATCGACCGCTTCAAGCGGTCGAGTTAATAATAATAATAATAATAATAATAATAATAATAATAATAATAATAATAATAATAAAGAGCAAAACAAAGACAAGAAGAAAAATATGACGTCACTGTTGGAATGACAAAATAATAATAATAATAATAATAATAATAATAATAATAATAATAATAATAATAATAATAATAATAATAATAATATTTACAATGAATTTTTTTAAATGTGAATATTCGGCTCTACGAAAGATATAGAGATAAATGAGGTATCAATTTATAGGTTTTCGAGAACGAGGATTCCAAATTTGTAATTATTTTTAAGATAGGTAGCTCAGGAAGATAACTTATTTAATATAACTTGGAAAATATAAAAGATAGAGAAAATCTGCTCCGACAACTTTTCGAATTTAATTATTCTACATATGAATCATGAAAAAAATTTCCAAATTCGGAGCTTTTAAACCCACTTTTTCGTTCCAGAATTAACTTTCCTGGAAGATCTGGAAGTTCTGAAAAAAATCTACGGATTTGAAAAATACATTTTCAATTTTAAAAAACATGAATATTCGGTTCTACGTAAGATAGAGAAAAAAATAAGGTATAAATTTATAGCTTATCAAGCCCGAGGAATTCGAATTTGTTATTATTTTTAAGGTAGTTTTATTAGGAAAAAAATTATTAAAGATAATTTTAAAAAATACAAAAGATAGAGAAAATTTGCATAAGAGTAAAATTGAAGAACTTGATGAGTTTAAGAAAAATAATACTTTTTTTATTTTTCCTATAATAAATAAGGAAATAAAAATGAACAAATATAAAAAGAAAGTTACCTTTTCACAAAATAATTACATTTTTGAGATGGATAATTATGATAGAACAAATGATGAGCTAACTTCTGTAATTTTAGATAAAGAACGATTTTCAAGAAGAATAAAAGATTTAGAAGAAAAATTATCTCCTTTTTTAAAATCAGAGATGAATAACGAAAATTCGAAATTGACTTATAATAAAAAAATCTATAATAAAAAAAAAAAAAAAAAAAAAAAAAAAAAAAAAAAAAAAAAAACTTATAAAAAAAAAATCTATAATAAAATGACAACTTGTGAGATCTGTAATACTAATATTAAAAATTTTAAAATTCATGAAAAAAGTAATAAACATATTAGAAATACAAATCAATTATTACCCTTCTCATTATCAAAACTTAAAAAGAAATTATGTTCACTATGTAATAAAAGCGTTCTAAATCTTAAAATTCATGAGGAAAGTAAAAAACATCAAATAAATTTAATGAGTTGTCATTATAAAAATTGCCGAAAAGGACTTCAAGGTAATTTTAAAGCCTATTGTTATACCAATATAAAAATGGTTGATCCAAGAGCATTTATTAATAATATGATGAAAACCATTGAAAATAAAATTCAAGAGCAAAATTGGGAAAATTTGAAACTGAGTCTCTCTATTTTTGTGGAATTTTATAAATCTTTACCTGATGGAAAAACATCATATATTAAACATTGGTTCAACAGCGGAACTATGACAAGCATAACAAATAATTCTCAAATAAAAGAAACAGTACTTGAAATGGTTAATAAAATTGAAGAAAAAATATGCAAGTTTACCAAAGAAGGATCAGGGTGGATTATCAAGAAACTTTTAGAATTTGAAATAAAAGTAGCAAAATATAAACCATTAAGAGCTTCTTCTTATATCGAAACTCCAGATAAATATAAAAACTCAAAATTTGGATTGATTAATATTCAAAATAAAAATGATAACGAATGTTTCAAATGGTGTATAGCCAGATCTGATTCTTTAGATGAATGTAATCCGCAAAGATTATCAACAAGAATAAAAGAAACATCTAAAAATTATGATTGGAAAGGAATAGAATTTCCAGTTCAATTAAAACAGATTACTAAATTTGAGAACCAAAACGATGTGTCAGTTAACGTATTTGGACTTGATGAAAAAGAAATATTATATCCTTTAAGAATTACTAAAGTTGAGAAAACTAAACATGTTGATTTACTTCTAATATCAAATGATAAAAATACACATTATATACTTATGAAACATTTGAGTCCATTCATAGATAAAAAGAATAAAGGACAAACTTATCCATGTCGATTCTGTTTACATAGCTTTTATAAAAAAGAATTATTAGATAATCATCTACCAAATTGCAGTATTCACACACCTGTGAGAATGGAATTATCAGAAGGTCAAGTACAATTTAGACTTCATTATAAACAATTCAAACATCCATTTGTTATATATGCGGATTTTGAAAGCACCTTACAAAAAATACATACCACTCAACCAAATCCAAAAGAATCTTATACCATTAACTTACAGAAACATCGACCAAACAGTTGGTGTTGTTATACGAAATGTGATGTGGATGAATATTCAAAGTTTGAAATATATGAAGGAGAAAATGCATCTAAAACGTTTGTAGAATATTTAATTTCAGAATCAAAAAGAATTTATGAATTATTGAGAATAAACAAACCAATGAATTTAACTCCAGAAGAAAAAATAAATCATGAAAATGCAAACCGCTGTTACGTATGTAAAAGAGAATATACAGAAAACGATTTTAAAGTAAGAGATCATAATCATTTAACGGGAGAATATAGAGGACCTGCTCATAGAAGTTGTAATTTACAAATTCGAGAACCTAAATTTGTTCCAATAGTAATGCATAACTTATCTAAATATGATGCTCATTTATTTGTCAAAGATTTCGGTTTAGTAGATGGACAATTGAAAGCAATCCCTCAAACAGATGAAACTTATATAAGTTTCAGTCAGTATATAAAAGTGGGTGAAATTACTGTTTCAAAATCGATTAATATGGAGTTGAGATTTATCGATAGTTTCAGATTCATGTCTTCATCTCTAGCTAAACTAGCATCAAATCTAACTGATGAAAATTTTAAAAATTTATCAAAATATTATCAAGATGATCAATTTAAATTATTAAGAAAGAAAGGTGTTTACCCATATGATTGGATGGATGATATATTAAAATTTAATTATGAAAAATTACCTAATAAAGAGAAATTTTATAGCATGTTAAATAATGAAGACATATCAAATGAGGATTACAAACACGCACAGAATATTTGGAAAAAATTTAAATGTAAAACTTTTAGAGATTATCATATGTTATATTTAAAATCGGACACGTTATTATTAGCGGATGTATTTGAAAATTTTAGAACAACTTGTTTAGATACCTATAAATTAGATCCAGCACGTTATTTTACATCTCCAGGGTTATCTTGGGATGCATTATTAAAAGAAACGAAAGTAAAATTAGATTTATTAAAAGATCCGGATATGTTGTTAATGATAGAAAAAGGGATTAGAGGAGGAATAAGCACTATAACACACAGATATGCAAAGGCTAATAATCCATATATTCAAGAAAGTTATGATAAAAATAAACCGCATAGTTATATCACTTATTTAGATGCTAATAATTTGTATGGTTGGGCAATGTCTCAGTATCTACCAACAGGAAAATTTAAATGGGTAAAGAATGTAAATGATATAGATGTTTTAGATATCGATGATGAAGCTAGAAAAGGTTATATTTTAGAAGTTGATTTAGAATACCCGAAAGAATTACATGATTTGCATAACGATTATCCATTAGCGGCTGAAAATCTAGAATTAGATAAAGTGTCAAAATTAGTTCCAAATCTAAATAATAAAGAAAAATATGTAATCCATTATAGAAATTTAAAGCAATGTTTAAATTTAGGATTGAAATTAAAGAAAGTGCATAGAATATTAGAATTTGATCAAAGCGATTGGATGAAATCCTATATAGAGTTAAATACGAATAAAAGAAAAGAAGCGAAAAATGAATTTGAGAAAGATTTCTATAAATTAATGAACAACTCAGTGTTTGGAAAAACGATGGAAAATATTAGAAATAGAGTAGATGTACAACTAGTTAAAAATAAAGAGCAAGCTCAGAAGTTAGTTAATAAACCAAACTTTGAATCTTTTAAAATATTTTCAGAAAATTTAATAGCTTGTCATATGAAAAAAACTAAACTAAGATTTGATAAACCTATTTATGTAGGAATGTCTATTTTAGAGTTAAGTAAAACTTTAATGTATGACTTTCATTATAGTCATATAAAAAATAAATATAATGAAAAAGCAAAATTACTGTTTACAGATACAGATTCATTATGCTATTATATATACACGAATGATATATATAAAGATATGAAAAAGAATATAAAACTGTTTGATACATCTGATTATCCAAAAGAGCATAAATTATATTCAGAAAAAAATAAAAAGGTATTAGGTAAAATGAAAGATGAAACAGCTGGAAAACTGATAACAGAATTTGTAGGACTAAGAGCAAAATTATACGCTTTTAAAACTTTAGAAAATAAAGAAATTAAGAAAGCTAAAGGAGTAAAGAAAAGCGTTATTAATCAAGCAATTAATATTGAAGATTATAAAAGAGCATTATTTGAAAATGAGACTGTATATCGAAAAATGAATACAATACAGAGTAAAAAGCATAATGTATTCACAACACAGATAAATAAAATTTCATTAAGTAGTAATGATGATAAACGATATGTATTAGAAAATAATATAAACACATTAGCTTTAGGACATTATAGAATAAGTTAGAGTTAAGGAAAAATTTAAAAAATCAAACAATTATTATTTTTTAAAATGAAAAAGAATATAAAGGTGGGGGCCGTAGCGGCCCCCACCTATTATTTATAAGTTAATTTTCATCAATAATAAAGAGGTGGAGGCCGTAGCTGCTCCCACCTATTAT
>SEYY01005903.1:37500-43819 GCA_009176605.1 Armadillidium nasatum | reverse complement strand
TATCGCGGAAGCAAAATACCGTTAGCGTCAACAGTTGGTAATGATAAAAAGTTTTTTCATTAAGAATAGAAGTCATTTTGGGGGATCATCGCCATTTTATTTCTGACCCAAATCACCTTTCTACTTTCCAATTTTCCTACTTTCCAACTTTCTATTTCCATACTTTCCTCTTTTGTTCGTAAACTACATTACGAGTAATAAAAGTTTTAGAGGCAACGTTTTCCGCAGGAACTTTGTTGACGACTGCCAAGTTTCTCATGATTAAATTCAAATTGTTTTTATGAGGGGAAAATAATAATAATAATAATAATTAATAATAATAATAATAATAATAATAATAATAATAATAATAATAATTACTATAATAGTGATTACAATAATATTAATAATAATATTAATAATTCAAATTCAAATTCAAAATTCAAATATGTAGTAGGTCCTATACTACTAACTATACAAATAATAATAATAATAATAATAATAATAATAATAATAATAATAATAATAATAATAATAATATAATAATAATAATAATAATAATAATAATAATAATAATAATATAATAATTAGTAATGAAGTGACTGTACAGTTCTCTGAAAAGGGACTTCTAACGGGATATACATTGATTTCCATTGAACCTCAAAGTTTAGAAGTTAAAAAAGTTTTTAATTTTATTATTAAAAAAAAATAAAAAAAAAAAAAAAAAAAAAAAAAAAAAAAAAAAAAAAAAAAAAAAAAAAAAAAAAAATAAAAATAAAATAATAATATAATAATAATAATAATAAATAAAATAATAATATAATAATAATAATATATAATAATAATAATAATAATAATAATAATAATAATAATAATAATAATAATAATAAATAATAATAATAATAATAATAATAATAATAAGAAGAAGAAGAAGAAGAAGAAGAAGAAGAAGAAGAAGAAGAAGAAGAAGAAGAAGAAGAAGAAGAAGAAGAAGAAGAAGAAGAAGAAGTTTTACAATTAATAATCATAATAATAATTATATAATAATAATAATAATAATAATAATAATAATAATAATAATAATAATAATAATAAAACTGGGAAACACGTATTTTATGCAATGATATCAAATACATGAGTAGTAAGGATTGGCTCTATCAGGTCCTGATTCTTATCATTAGACTTGTTCCCCTTTTCAAATTATTCGAATTAAAAAAAAAAAAAAAGTAAGTCACGTGTTACGATATTTTTTCAAGTTTCATGCATAAAAACAGTTCAAACTACAGTATAGTTACTTAATTACGTTAGATATAACTTTTTTTAAAAAAATTATGCTTTAACTACGGCCAAAATTTTCTTTCATAAGACTTTGTAGCGTATTTGCTTATTAATAGCAGGTCTCTTTTCAAGCACCAGCAGTAATCAGCCATTAGGAGGGAATCCCAACACCCTTGGTAGCATTCCTCCCCTTCTTCGCCACTTACATTATCTAAATTACTTTATACAATTAAAACCCCACAGGAAAATTAAAACACAAATTTTTAAAAAAGAGCGAGGCTTTCGAAGGAACAACCGTCCTTCCTCTTTCAGGCTCAAGTTTAATACAGTATTAAACTTGAGCCTGAAAGAGGAAGGACGGTTGTTCCTTCGAAAGCCTCGCTCTTTTTTTTAAAAAAAATTTGTGTTTTAATTTTCCTGTGGGGTTTTAATTGTATAAAGCAAAACACGGTTATAGTGTTCTTTTTGTCTAAATTACTTTATAATTGATCAAGATTGCTATTTTAAAAATGCATTTTTATACTCGTATTGCAACTCTTTGTAGTTTCTTAAAAGTTTTTATTTTACAATTTCTTTCGTAGTTATTTGCCCTATAAATGACTAAAATGTTACCTACCAAGTCCACGAATGAATGAGAATCAGGCATTTTTCTCGCGTTCATTCATGACATTAGGAAAATTGCTGTCTTTACTTAATTTGGGGACCGTTCAAAATTTCTGCCTTGATTTTTTCATAACTTAAACTTGGTAATTTTAAAACTGTGAATTTAAAGAAATCGCCGTTCGTATCTAAAACTTTTTAGGGTGTTTAATGAGGACAAGTTTTATATACAGAGGACAGAATGGTATTTAATCTCTGATCACTAATGGTGGATTAATTACATTTTGTTTGTCTAACAGTAAGTGAAGTTCGTGTAGGTCTAATATGCTTGAAATATTGTTCTGGCTTGTCTGTGCTGTTCCCATAAGCATAGAAAGCCGAGATATTTAGTGTACCCTCCTTTTTGTCATAGCAGAAAATTAACCATTTTTAAGTTAATACAAATGATCCACTCGAGCTCCGTTTATTTCGATTTTAGAGATACTTTTAGGTTGCTTTATATGAAAATAGACATAATACAACAATGCTATGGCAATAGTTACAAATATCTAGATAATAACCTAGATGCATATGTGTGACTGCAGAATGACTTTGGGAGTATTGAGAAAAAACCTTTCTATGAATACGATGAAGAAGGAGAGGTACTGAGAAAAACCAGAACCTTATTGAGCAAGACAGAGTGAAAAATTGTGTTCAGAACACACAAATTATTTATAATTCAGTTCCAAATTTATTTCAATAAACAAAATTTTGAAATTTGTTTCCAGGTGAAATAATCATTCAAAAAAGTAAAAAACTTTTATTCAAAATGTACAAAAATGTACAAAATGAGAATACAAATATAAATTATTACTTTTTCTTTTTCTTTTTAACTGTAAAGAGCTGTTGGGGTCACGAGTTCATCCTAAATAATAATAGTAATAATAATAATAATAATAATAATAATAATAATAATAATATAATAATAATATATAATAATATAATAATATAATAATAATAATAATAATAATAATAATAATAATAATAATAATAATAATAATAATAATAATAATAATAATAATAATAATAATAATAATAATAACAAAAATTATAATAATAATGCTAATAATCACCTAAAATATACAATATTTTTATTGTATAACCTTAACCATCTTTGAGTGTTCTATTAAGATATTTTATAACACCTATTATGTATATATAAAAACGACGTTGACATTGGGCTTATTTAGTAGCGTTCTAAGAACACTTGGAGGGCCTGTGCTTTGCTTCGCAGATTTATATATCCTATCTAAATGGGTTCCAAGGGAATCTTTTGGATTGCTATTTCGCCTTTTGTAATAAATTGTGTTTATAAATAGCGTCTCTCTCTCTCTCTCTCTCTCTCTCTCTCTCTCTCTCTCTCTCTCTCTCTCTCTCTCTCTCTCTCTCTCTCTCTTCTCTCTCTCTTTGCTCTATCTCTCATAATATATATATATATATATAATATATATCATATATATATATATATATATATATATATATATAGATATATATATATATATATATATATATATATATATATATATATATATATATATATATATATATATATATATATATATATATATATATATATATATATATATATATATATATATATATATATATATATATATATATATATATATATATATATATATATATATATATATATATATATATATATATATATATATATATATATATATATATATATATATATATATATATATATATATATATATATATATATATATATATATATAATATAAAGAGGTCGCTGGTTCAAATTCCAAAATTATTATATATAAATAATAATGAACATTGTATGTATATAGATAATAGTATATAACATCGTATATATGGTCAATTAATAATAAAATTCGAACACGGGACGGCAATTTTCTTAATCTAAAATTTCAATGCTTTTGACTTTTTTTAGGAAATTTTAAGCAACCCCGGTAAGTTCTACAGGGTTGGAATTTTGCCAGGGCCGGTGCCGGGGGTGCTTAAAATTTCTATAAAAACTCAAAAGCACTGAAATTTTAGATTAAGAAAATTAGATATAATTTTAATTAAAATTAATTTCATTATAAGGAAGGAGCAGACTAGCAAGCATTCACTTAAATTGATTATACGCAGTTTTCAGGAAAAAAAAATTAGAAAATTTTGTCTAATAAAAAGTTCAATTTCAATACTGAGGACGATATCGAAATATGTCCATTGCAGTCTATCGAGGTAAATATAACAGTTAATAGTACTAGTTTCATCATTGAAATACTGGTGATAGTAAATTAAGTTTTAAAGACTTCAAGTAACGAAAACTTGATAATTTTCAGGAACCTAAATCTTCTGGATTTTCATCTTCGTGGGATGTTGTCCTTGAGAACTCCGATGATTCAGAAGAAAGTACAGTTTTAGGTCTGAATTTAACCGAGTTTGCTTTGACTGAGTTGAATAAATATATGAAAATGAAAAAATTAACATCAACGATGTTTCTTTTACCTTCTGGAAGGCAAATAAGAATGATCACCCCCCTAGCAATCCTGACAAGCTCCAGCTCCAGTGAAAGAGAATTGAAAGTAGGGAAATCAATTCAAAAAGACAGAATAAAACTATTGCCAAAAAAATGTAGAAATGTTACTGTTTTAAAATACACTCTTAGAGCAGTAATCTATTCAACGTCACTGCACTCTGTCCCTGTATATTTCACTCCCCCAAATTCTAAAACTTATAATTATATGTTCAAGAAGATTCTAATAGTGAATAGTAATTAAAGTGAATGAATTGTTTGTTTAATCTTTTATGTTGCATTTATTTTGCCCCATCCAATAGATAACGAAGGAATAATGGAATTAAAATTTTAATTTCTTTTATTTTGATTGATGTAATCCACCATTAATAAGTAAAATTTGCAATTAACCCAGGCAGATAAACCTCGACTTTCTCTGATTTATTAGTCGGGGCCTGGACCGGGACCCCGGTCTGTTCTTAGATATCAGCAAAAAAAAATTAAGATCTGCAATAGTGAGAAACAAGCGAGGCCAACGAATTTTAGATTTGTTCTAATATACGGTCATTCTATATTAATTTCATCAACCTTCTCGTTCTTCAAATGTTATATTTTCGCTTTTTTCCTCCAGGTCAACTTTTCTCAACCTTTTAAGAATTTCAAACCCCTAAGAAGTATAAAAAATATCAAGTTAATAACCTCACAACCCCCTAATTACCTCATTATTGCCACGGAAAATTGGGATATTCATCGTATGACTGATTAATAAATGTTATTGTTATTGTCAGGAGTCAAATTTTGAAAATAGTAGGTTGAGATACTTATCGTACAGTTGATTAATAAATTTGAAATATTCATGTCAATTATTTTGTGAAAACAGAATAGTTTTAGATCAAATTTTTTTAGTTTTGGTTCGAAAATTTCAAAAAATGCAAATTTCATATTGTTAATGTAAGTAAAGAATTTTGAAAGAATTTCAAAAGATTTTTTGTAAAAAAAAAAAAAAAGTTTTATTTTATGATTCTCTGTCACCCCCCCATCCACCCCGTATATGTAATCACGAACCCCAGGTTGAGAATCTATGCCCTAGGTTTAACCTGCAAATCAATTTGATATTTATGTAAAGAAACTATAATGGGACCTTACCTAGCTACTCCACAGTTCCTCATTAGCCCATTCTGGGTAAGATATATATATATAATATATATATATATATATATATAGATATATATATATATATATATATATATATATATATATATATATATATATATATATATATATATATATATATATATATATATATATATATATATATATATATATATATATATACTATATATATATATATATATATATATATATATATATATATATATATATATATATATATATATATATATATATATATATATATATATATATATATATATATATATATATATATATATATATATATATATATATATATATATATATATATATATATATATATATATATATATATATATATATATATATATATATATATATATATATATATATATATATATATATATATATATATATATATATAATATATATATATATATATATATATATATATATATATATATATATATATAATATATATATATATGCTTATGTACTTAAGAAAAAGTTCCTCAACACCAGGACTCAAGGACACTGACAACAGAGTCGCCGTTTAACAACGTACACAAGGCTCTTCCACTAACCTATATTCCTCCTGAAAAACTAGAATGTTTATAGAAGTACGATTTTTAAATTATTCTGCTTTGAATCACTGTAGCAATTCAGTACTTATTACAGTCCATAGAAGGGTACTTGGAAGTCATACTGGAGCCTACTAGTAACACCACAGCAGAACGCCATGTGTCCCTGCAGTAAGGGCTCCAAGCACCCTTCTAGTAT
>SEYY01005903.1:22500-25000 GCA_009176605.1 Armadillidium nasatum | reverse complement strand
ACTGATAGGTTGAAAACCCTTCCCGGGAAAAGATATATATATATATATATATATATATTATATATATATATATATATATATATATATATATATATATATATATATATATATATATATATATATATATATATATATATATATATATATATATATATATATATATATATATATATATATATATATATATATATATATATATATATATATATATATATATATATATATATATATATATATATATATATATATATATATATATATATATATATATATATATATATATATATATATATATATATATATATATATATATATATACCAGCAATAGATATGTTCCTCGGCAACCTTATAGAAATAATTGGTCGATAGATGTTCGAAGTAAACTTGTTGTGTTGTCTTTCTTCTACCATCTCTACTTTCTTACACAGATCTTTCCCTATCATCTCTTCTTGGTGGTCTTTCCACCTGGTACTCTCTTATCTTAAAAACTTTTTTTTGCATTTAACTTTTTCCCTTCATCACTAATAGATTTATCTATCAACAAGTTTATTTCGAACATCTACCGACCGATTATTCCCATCTCAACGGCCCCTAAACTTAATATATACTTTAAGATTCCATACCTTGAGTCACTTTCATCCTCTCTTAATGAATAACTTCATTTCACATTGCAGAATCATTTTCTACAAATTAATCCTTATAGGGGTTAATTCATTTTCAGTTAAGTTTTTAAATATAAGGATACCCTACCAACAAATCTGTGGTCCTCTGTTGTGTACTGTTTTAAGTGCGCAGGATGTAACTCCTGCTACGTGAGCCAGACAGGCCTACAACTGCAACTTAAGACTCATAAGCATTTCTGTACATCCTTTAAAGAACAGCTTCCGTGTTCCAGTCCTGAATTCTCAGCCATCCGCAATCATAATCACTCAAGCGACCACCCATTTCGCTCCACATATTTTAATATTTTAGCTTCTAGTTCCTATGACTCTGACAGAAAGATTTTGTAAATCTTTATACATTACGTGTTTAAAATTCAGTTAAATTCTTCTACATCCTCATCCCCACTATTAATTGCAAGATATTTTATAAATTTATCAATATTTTTATGTATATTTATTTATTTACTTATTTAATTTTGCTAAGCATATTAATAACCTGCCTACTTTTACTGTGTCTTCAACCAACTAATTTGTTCATTATTCAGTGCTGTTTGATCCTTTAGGATGTTCATTTAATTTTATCATATCGCATAACCAGTCATCCTTTTATGTGCTCTACCTTTACTTTAATTTAAATTTTGATTTGTGTAGTAAAGTTATTATTTATTCTCTGAGTTAATCTATTTATTTTTCCTTTAAGATAATTTGAGAATGGATTTTGATATAAATCCGAAACGTCATCTGTTAAATATGCTTATTTGCTTATTCATTTTATCATTATTATTAAATGTAAATTAATTAATTACTTTCTATGCTGCTTTCCTACGCTGTTCGCAACATCATATATATATATATATATATATATATATATATATATATATATATATATATATATATATATATATATATATATATATATATATATATATATATATATATATATATATATATATATATATATATATATATATATATATATATATATATATATATATATATATATATATATATATATATATATATATATATATATATATATATATATATATATATATATATATATATATATATATATATATATATATATATATATATATATATATATATATATATATATATATATATATATATATATATGAAGATTCCTATTGGCTGCTATAGAAATTCCGATAGGTGTAGCATTTGTGAATCCGTAAGTCAAATTTTATTATACTCATAGGCTATTTGCTTGTAAGACTCATATAATAACCAATACGATTTTCGACTCTGTGTAGAAAAACCTATGTGGTCTACTTATTTTCCATTGATGAAAATAAGGCCCTATAAAACATACAATAAAATCTATGAACATTTGCTAATTTGAAAATGGATTTTGATATAAATCCGAAACGTCATTTGTTAAATATGCTTATTTGCTTTTTCATTTTATCATCATTATTAAATGTAAATTAAATTATTATTCGGCTATTTCTTTTTGTATCAGATCTCAATACTTTCTAAATGAGTTTCTTATCATCAGCATTGTTAATATGTCGATAAAATCTCATAGTTCATTAATCTGTAATGATTTATATATTCCAAAATAGGTCTTTCTTTTTAAATTGCCATTTGCAATTGGCATGTTCATTTACAAAATTTTTATGTGTTATTTAAAACCCTGGAGTTGGCGTTTTAATTACAATATATCTGACATATATATTCTCTCATACAAATATACTCTCCCTCTTTGTAAAATCTTTCTTTATCCAACCTTCCTAAGGCCTCTAAACACTCCATTTCATTATTCATTTCTCAATCATATCTCCTCCTCTGACACATATTTCTCCGAACATCTAAAA
>SEYY01005903.1:12500-15000 GCA_009176605.1 Armadillidium nasatum | reverse complement strand
TATATATATATATATATATATATATATATATATATATATATATATATATATATATATATATATATATATATATATATATATATATATATATATATTATATATATATATATATAATATATATATATATATATATATATATATATATATATATATATATATATATATATATATATATATATATATATATATATATATATATATATATATATATATATATTTTACCAACAAATTTAAAGTAATTGTGTGAAAAATGATGTCGAAAACTCAGACGAAAATACGATGTCTTAAAAGCACTAGTTAGAAATTCGAAAAAAATCAGAGAAGAGTTTAAAAATATTTGTCCGAGACTCTATGAATAATTCTGTATATGTCTAGTGCCACAAGAATAAATCCGGCTGTATGCCGAATATCAGATGACCAAGAGTGAAAGACAATTGGAAAAAGTTTATTGGTCGACCGTTCTTGACGGAAGCCGTATTGGCTATCTGAAATAAGATCATAAGCTAGCTTTAAGATTCTTCAATAGGTCCAAAGATTTTGAAAAGAACTGGAAATAAAATGAAATTAAAGCAGTGAGAGGGTTAATAACAATCTTTCCTATTGATATATGCGGAATGAGCTCACGTTTCTAACAGAAAAGAAAGGTTGAATTTGATAGCCAGAGAGGAAAGAGTTTTAAGTTAAGATGCCTACTCAAAAGCGCAATCTTTGAGAATAACAGAATGAATACCATCATAACTATACTGTACTTCTACTTGGGATGAAACTCTGAATGAAAGTAGAATTAACATTTAAAGAGGGTTAAATTATAAACAATTAAATAAGACAAAGGGATGTGAAAATGAGAAATACCTTCAAAGTCATAAAAATGGAATAGCAAACGAAAGTATGGGCAAAGAGTTCCATTTCAACGGAACAGAAGACATCATTGGAAGAACAAGAGAAAGGAAAAAGTAAGAGTCAGTAATATGGTTAACGTTTTTGGATAATAAAATTGATATAGAGGACTGCTTTATTTCTTCAGAGTAAAGAGATTTTAGTGACTCGAAGAATAGATGATAGAAATTAAGCATTAGCTTTAGGAGTTTGATAAGGACTTTAATTCCTGAACAAAGTACTGGCGAGAATAGCATGAGGACAAGTATTTTTAAATCAAAGTTTATTAGTCTTAGTTGATGAAAAGAAAATGGAGTGTGCGCCTCCACACAAGATTGAATCACCTTGGGAATACGTTCTGTAATCTCCGGAAAACTCATTCTTCAAAAATTCTAATCATTTAAAAGAAATCAAAGAAATTAATAGTAGGAAAATAGAAGAAAAAGTTAAACATTTTAAGGAGAAGAATTAAAAGTTAAGGAAAGATCAAATATCTTATAAGTTAATTTCCATGACTATTAGGAGTAAAAGATATGTTCTTGGTATTTAGGATGGAGAAGTGCTAGACAAGTTCACTAACTGCATCTTGTGAAATATTGGAAAGCCGTTGAAGGTGGTGAACACAGAAATCACTAAGAATTATGATTTCAGGGAAAGGAGATAAAGAGAAAATGTGGTATATCTTTTAGTTTTGATAGTGACAGAATTTACTAAGTTCAGAAGAATTAGTTAGAATTAGGCGATAAATAAAAATAATAGATTAATGTGGCAGTAGATTGAAAATAGAGCCTCAGCAACATATTGAAAAATCTAAATGCTCCAAATTAAAAATGCTAGAACAACCAACATCTTTGAGCAGATATGTCTGACAATATTAAGATTAAAATTAATAAAAGGGAGAAACTATATATTTTATTGATGAAATTTAGAGCATAAGATAAAGACTACTAGAGAAAACAGAGGAAGTGCTTAGCACTTTGAAACTTGTCGAAAAAATTAAAGACGTTTTAAGATCGTATGTCAATTTATGCTCGAAGAGTCTTTGGCGGTACCAAATACATCATTCAGAAGTCTCCTACTCCTAAATGTTGAGAGTTAGAGAATTGGACCAGGACGTTTCTTTTTATACCATTCCTTTTAACATGTTTGTACATTTAATTGAGCATTTTAATTCTTAAATTTAGGAAAAAAGTTTGATTGTAAGTGTGCATGTAAGACTTTTGTATAAGTCAGAAAGGTTATGAATTACAGGAATGTCCATTGTCCTTGCCCTTAGGCTTATCATGCAAGATGATCTGATACAACAAATCCAAATGTTAGAGACACAAATTATTTGAAATGGTTATTTTATTAGTTATGGACAGTGAAATATATATTTTATAATGGGACATATACATTGAACTAATCCTTGAACATAATATGCATTGAATAAATCTGTATAATTGTTGTCGATATTAAGGGAAAGGGAGGCGAGAAAAGGACAATCTATTGATAGCTGAAACAAAATGGATGATCCAATCACGCTAATTTTTTTTTTTTTTTTTTTTTTTTTTTTTTTTTTTTTTTTTTTTTGCGTCATTCAGGCAGTCTTTCGCCTATGATTTAATCAAGCAGGCACATACAA
>SEYY01005903.1:5000-7500 GCA_009176605.1 Armadillidium nasatum | reverse complement strand
TTATTATTATTATTATTATTATTATTATTATTATTATTATTATTATTATTATTATCATTGTTTATTAAAATATCTTAATACAACCTTTCTTTATTCTTTGATTTTAATTGATCATATTCTACATCTTTCCTAATGTGAATAGATATTGCATGAATTTAAGCATAGGATCATAGGATGAATTCGTCAATTCAGCACAGCAATTCAGTTAATAATATTAATAATTCGCGTATATTTGTAGTTTTAATTTGCAAATTACTGTGAATAATTTTTTTTTTTAATATTATTATTATTATTATTATTATTATTATTATTATTATTATTTTATTTATTATTATTTACAGATTTTGTTTTCGCAAAATATTAAAGAAAGAAGAATTACTAATTATGATACCTATTATTATTATTATTATTATTATCATTATTATTATATCCCATAATAATAATTAATAGTAAAACAACAATAAAAAATAAAAAAAATAATAGAATAAAAAAAATAATGAATAATAAAAATATATAATAAAAATAATAATAAATATATAAATAAAATAATATAATATAATTAATAAAAAATTGATGATAATAATATTTGTAATAATAATATAATTGCAATATAAAATTATAATACATAATAATTACATAATAATAATAATATAATAATATAATAATAATAATAATAATAATAATAATAATAATAAAAAAAAAAATAAAAAAAAAAATAATAATATAATAAAAAAAATAAAAATAAAATAATAATAAAATAATAAAAATAATAATAATATAATAATAATAATAATAATAATAATGAAATAATTAATAAATAAAATATAAAAATAAATAATAATATTAAATAATAAAATATAATAATAAATAAATAAAAAAATAAAAAAAAATAAAATAATAATAATAAATAAAATAAATGTAAAATAATAATAATAAAGCATAAAATAATATAAAATAATAATAATAATAATAATAAAATAATAATATATAATAATAATAATAATAATAATAAAATAATAATAATAATATATAATAATAATAATAATAATAATAATAATAATGATAATAATAATAAATATGCCTATTTTTAGACCATTGTACAATAAAAAGAAATTACGACACTCTTTAATTGTTTCATTAAATTTTCCTTTTTTAAGAGCAAATGGACCGAGAGATATTTTCTAAAAAGAACCACAAACCTCTCTCTCTCTCTCTCTCTCTATATTATTATTATATATATATATATAATATATATATAATATATAATATATATATATATATAAAATATATATATATTATATATATATATATAATATTATTTATTATATTATTATTATTATATATTTTATTATTTTATTATTATTTTATTATTATCCTTATCATTATTACTATTATATTTCTTGAACACTATATTAGCTTTTGTTTTCTAGTTTTCAATTTTTGTTTTTCTTATTATTTTGATTTTCATTCTGATGAAATTAATATAATTTTCATTTTACTTTTTTTTAAAGTTTTTTTTTTATAGTTTAATATTAAGAAAATTAAATGAGAATTAGAGAAAACTTTTTTAGAGAGAGGAATAGAGGAATGAAACTTCTATTATTTTTATTATTATTATTGTTATTATTATTATTATTATTATTATTATTATTATTATTATTATTATTATTATTATATATTATTATTATTATATTATTATTATATAATATAAATTTAATATATTTATTAATAATATAATAATAATAATAATAATAATAATAATAAAAAATAATAATAATTATAATACTAATAATAATAATAATAATAATAAAATAATAATAATAATATAAAATAATAATAATAATAATATAATAATAATATAATAATAATAAATAATAATAATAATAATAATAATAATAATAATAATAATAATAAATAAATAATAATATATATATAATAATAATATAATAATAAGTATCATATTAGTAATTCTTCTTTCTTTAATATTTTGCGAAAACAAAATCTGTAAATAAGGATTTATATTTAATTCCCTCGACGAACGATATTATATAGTATATATATATGTATATATATATATATATAGATATATATATTATATATATTATATATATAATTAATATATATATATATAATAATATATATATATATATTATATATATTATATATTATATTAGTGGCCTTATGATGCGTGATAAATTTTTTTGAAAAAGTCTTACTCCTTTATTCCGAATAGGATAAATACTATGGTAGTAAAAACTATGTTTAAAATATTTTAAGAATTGATGAATTAGATCAAATTGCACATCATCGTCAAAGTTTTATCTTGAGAGCAATAATCCAGATCTCTCTTCCGTAGGAGTATTAACTGCTCATGGCGGGGGTTTCATTCCTGCTAATTATTCATTGTTGCCTGGTTTGCCCCCAATAATTTTGACCTCTTACTATCTGGGATAGTTTTTTGTGTTCTGCTACTACTTGTATTATGATTTGGAGTTGCTCT
>SEYY01005901.1:40000-41014 GCA_009176605.1 Armadillidium nasatum | reverse complement strand
AGATAGATAGATAGATAGATAGATAGATAGATATATAGACTGATAGATAGACAGTGAATGTAGGAGACACTTTAGCCCCCTAATCGGACACCTCATCCATTTAGAACATCTGTAGCATATTCTTCTCCACTGTTTCATCCTTTCACAGAATACCACACTTTCTTAACCCAGATTTAACCTTTTGTGTTCGTTCTTACATACACTTCACAGGTAAGGTATAATATACACTGTCCTTATCCTATTTTCACTTTTCCTTAACTTCCACACATTCAAACACTCTAATTATATTGGAACATGTCAATCTTTAACAGGGTTCCATTCTTGATTTTTTGTACCAGAGAATATATAATATGATATATATATATAATATAATATATATATATATATTATATAATATAGATTACGAGCATGATTAGCAATGTAGCGGTCATGTTAGTGAAGTGAGTATGCATCTGCACGACCTTACATGTTAAGATAAGAATCCTCGTAAGAACCTTTGATAAAACAAAAAGAGATTTCCGTTTGTTAAGGATGCCTTTTTATTATTGTTTTAAATAAATTGAACACGTTTTTCGTGAGAGAGAGAGAGAGAGAGAGAGAGAGAGAGAGAGAGAGAGAGAAGAGACACGAGAGAGATGAAGAGAGAGAGAGAAAAAAAAAAAAAAAAAAAAAAAAAAAAAAAAAAAAAAAAAAAAAAAAAAAAAAAAAAAAAAATTTTTTTCTTTTCTTTCTTTTCAAAGAAAGAAGAAAATTAGCGAAGATTTGTTTTGCAAGAGAAATGCTTCTTCTTTTATAATAATATATATATATATATATATATATATATATATATAATATATAATATATTAATAATAATATAAAATAAAAAAAAAAAAAAAAAAAAAAAAAAAAAAAAAAAAAAAAAAAAAAAAAAAAAAAAAAATATATATATAATATATATATATTATATTATAATATATATATATATATTTAATATATATTATATATTTATATTTATATTTATATATATTTATA
>SEYY01005901.1:32500-35000 GCA_009176605.1 Armadillidium nasatum | reverse complement strand
ACAGTCAGAATATATTATAGTATAATATATATATATATATATATATATATATTATATATATATATTATATATATTATATATATATATATATATATATTATATATATATATATATATATATATATATATATATATATATATATATATATATATATATATATATATATATATATATATATATATATATATATATATATATATATATATATATATATATATATTAATTGTATATTAGTTTATATATATAAGATCTATTGACAATAGCATTTATACATTAACTTTGAATTGGGCGAGTGAAAACAATCCTTTTCAAGTGTTGCTTACTCTTAACAACAACAACCCATTAAAATAGTAATAGTTTACGATAGAGCCACTTTATAGTTATTTTCGCATGCATTAAATTACTGGTAGTGTCAGTTATATTTTGAACAGTATTTATTGCCCATAAATCAATTGCAATAACTGACTAGATTTTTTTATATTTGAATTTTTTTATTTTTTTATTTTTTTATACTGTGTTGGTATATATAAAGTTTATATTTATTGAATTTAGAGTTTAAACAAGCTCGATAGACTCGTAATTGGATTAAGTAGAGTCGAGAAATCTATTTTTTCCTTTTTCTTCTTTTGTTAAAAAAAAAAAAAAAAAAAATCCCGATCAACGCTCCATTTCAAACCTTTATTGTATCATAAAATAAATTTATGAACTATTTAAATAGACATTTTGGTCCAATTTAATATGTATTAAGTCTTTCCAATACTGTAATTGCTATTTTACATTTTTTATTTTAATTGTTGTTTTTAAAGAGCGAAGAGCAGGATTTTGGAAGGGATTCAAAATTAAGTTCATGAATCTGAATATAAAATATATTTTTTTTTAGGGTTATAAATCTGAAAACTTTTACACCATTTACCAGACATATTACATAAAATAAATAGGTAAATAAATAAATAAATAAACATACTGATAGATAGAAATATTAATAGATATATAAAAAGATATATAGACAAATAAATATTAGATAGAAATGGTTATATAGATAAAATAGATAGATAGATAGATAAAAAGATAGATAGACTGATAGTATATATATATATATATATATATATATATATATATATATATATATATATATATATATATATATATATATATATATATGTAGATACATAAATATAGATAGATAGATAGATAGATAGATATAATGAAATATAGATCAGCAAAAAAAAATCTAAAATAGTATGAAATACGTGAATGATCGTATATTTTATTTTAAATTTTAATAATAATAATATAATAAATAATAATAATAATAATAATAATAATAATAATAATAATAATAATAATAATAATAATAATAATAATAATAATAATAATAATAATAATAATAACAATAACAAAAAAATATAATAACAATAGTAATAATAATAATAATAATAATAATAATAATAATAATAATAATAATAATAATAATAATAATAATAATAATAATAATAATAATAATAATTAATAATAATAATAATAATTTATTTAAGTATTAACTTTAATTAGAATTATTTAGCTTAAAAATTGACATTTATAGCAAAGATTTTGCTCATTAAAATTATCATTTGCTGCGTTAGTGAAATTATTAATTTTAAAGATATATATATATATATATATATATATATATATATATATATATATATATATATATATATATATATATATATATATATATATATATATATATATATATATATATATATATATATATATATATATATATATATATATATATACTCTACTTCATATGCCGCTTGATGCAGGGTGGTGTCGGCTGAAGTAATTATACATATTACTGCAACCGTACGTGGGAAGAGAGAAAAAACTGGTTTCAAAGGGTTCCCAGCCTCTATAACCATGCGAAGAACTATTCTTCATTTGTCCTGACTACGTCGAAATAGCTGCCATCCTTAATCGACCAAAAGTTAACTATATCCAAATTCATTTTTTTCTTTTAATATTTAATTTTCATTTAACTGCCGAAAATACGTTATTCGGAAAGATGAGTTGCTTCACCACAAATTTTAAAATTTTTTATTAAACTTCTTAAATTTACTTTCAATAGATACTGAAATAATATATTGAAAAAACATTTTTTCTTTTATTAACTTTGGACAATTTTACTCTTCAAGCATGAATTTAACAAATTATGTAATCTTAGGAAGATGATCTCGTAGCCTTAGATACATTAGCCTTCTCTTCTCTTCTCTTCTCTTCTCTCTTCTCTCTCTCTCTCTCTTCTCTTCTCTTTCTTCTATCTTCCTATAACTTATCTTCTTCCCATCTGCTTCCAACACATCCACTCTCACTCTCGACGACATATATATATATATATATATATATATATATATATATATATATATATATATATATATATATATATATATATATATATATATATATATATATATATATATATATATATATATATATATATATATATATATATATATAT
>SEYY01005900.1:37500-45355 GCA_009176605.1 Armadillidium nasatum | reverse complement strand
ATAATAATAATAATAGTAATAATAATAAAAATAATAATAATAATAATAAAGCATCGAAAATAACAAGCTTTAAAAAAGAAAGACTTAAAATTAATCTATTTAAAAAAATCTTCAAATAAGGGTTTTTTGATTCGCATGGGATCAGCATTGGAAGGATTGATAGATTATTAAACCACTCATTTAAATTATGAAATTAAAAATTTATTTCTGTATAATCTTTGAAATTCACTGGAATGTTAAAAAAATCATTTCGGTAAAATTCAATATCGTTAATATATTAATTAACGATATTGAATTTTACCGAAATGATTTTTAAAAATGTCATCCGTTATTTCATTGCATTATGGAAGTTGTGAGACCGTAAAATATTTATTCACGAAGAAGGAGTAAGATTAGTTGAAAGGTATAAAGATGAAAGTTGGAGGTGGAGGAAGAAAAGGATTTCAGCAAAACTTCATAAACTTCTTTTTTTTCTAAGACTTTTCCAAAGAGTCACCAGCGTAAGCAACAAATTTATTTGAATCAGAAGAAATGATCAAGTAAAAATGCATCACAAACAGAAGAAGTTATAAATTCAGACAAATTCAAATATGATGGAATTAATAGTGAAGCTGACAGAGAGGACTTAGACAGGACAGGAGGAAGACAGTAGTGGTGATACTTATCTTTTTAACGAGAATTTACTTGATGATAATGAACTTAGTAAACTAGATGACATCAATTAGCCTAGAACCGTCATACCAGAAGAGTGACTGGAAAGAATAGTGTAGTGCTTCTGAAATTCGAGAATGTCACTAGAAAAAAATTCTGCTTAATGTTTTGACAAGAAAAATAATAACGCTAGACTCAAAGTATTTCCACAATTGTGAGGGACCTTTCTCGCCAACAAATGACTTTTTAATTTTTAATAAAACTTGGATCAAGAGGAATTTGTAATAGTTTGAATGAGTAACTCGTTATATATATATATATATATATATATATATATATATATATATATATATATATATATATATATATATATATATATATATATATATATATATATATATATATATATATATATATATATATATATATATATATATATATATATATATATATATATATATATATATATAATATATATATAATATTATTATATATATATATATTTATTATCTTAATAATTTAATTTAATTTTATAATTTACTTAATTTCTTTAACTCCGTTCTTTCTAAAGTTTTCGAATCTATCCTTAACAGGAAGATTTGGAAACATCTCAATTCTTCTAATCTTATCTCTGATCGCCAGTATGGCTTTCGTAAGAAACGCTCTACAGGTGATTCCTTTCCCTTCTCTTCTGACTCTTCGTTCCTCCGCTCTTCGGCATTTCGGTGAATCTTTTGCTGTGGCGCTAGACATATCGAAAGCTTTCGATAGAGTCTGGCACAAAGCTTTGATTTCCAAACTTCCCTCTTTCGGTATCTATCCTTCTCTCTGTGACCTTCTCTCTGATTTCCTTTCCTGGTCGTTCTATAGCAGCTGTTGTAGACGGCCACCGTTCTTCCTTTAAATCTATTAATAGTGGTGTTCCTCAAGGATCTGTCCTATCCCCAACACTTTTTCTACTTTTCATTAATGACCTTCTCTCTGTTACTTCATCTCCTATCCACTCCTATGCTGATGACTCCACCCTTCATTACTCTTTTCAATTTGAAAGGCGCCCCTCCCAACAACAGTTACTAGACGCAAGGAAGGTTGCCTTGGAGCAGCTGACCTCTGATCTATCTCGTATTTCAAATTGGGGCAGAGAGAACATGGTTGTTTTCAATGCCACCAAAACTCAATTCCTCCATCTCTCCACTCGACACAATCTTCCACACAACTATGATATCTTCTTCGAAAACACTCAACTCAGACCTTCATCTGTTCTTAATATTCTTGGTGTTTCCTTTTCTCGTGATCTTTCTTGGAAAGATCACATTACCTCTCTTTCTAAACAAGCTTCTAAGAGGTTAGGTGTTCTGAGGCGCCTTCAGTATTTCTTCACTCCACCCCAGTTGCTTGCTCTGTATAGGGGTGTTGTTCACCCTTGTATGGAGTATGCGTCATACATCTGGGGTGGTTCCACTCATACAGCTCTCTTGAGAAGGTGGAGTCTAGGGCTTTTCGTCTCATCAACTCTCCTGCTCTTACTAATTCTCTCCAATCTCTTTCTGCCCGTCGAATTGTTGCGTCACTCTCTTTACTATCGCTATTACAACTGGACACTGCTCTTCTGAACTCTCTCGTTCACATACCTCCTCCATTGTGAAGGGCTCGTGCGACACTTCTTTCTACACAGTCTCATCCTTTCTCTATCCAACTCTCTGACCCCAGACTTAACCGCTATGCTCAATCTTACATGTACTCTACTGGTAAAGTCTGGAACACACTCCTTCTTCTATTTTTCCAACTTCCTATGACTTGCATACTTTCAAACGCCGTGTATCAGGACATGTCGGTCTTTGATTTGACCATGTACCTGACTTTTCCCCCAACTCGGTGGAATTTTAGTAGGCCTCTGGCCTTTGCCCACCAGAGGGTATATATATATATATATATATATATATATATATATATATATATATATATATATATATATATATATATATATATATATATATATATATATATATATATATATATATATATATATATATATATATATATATATATATATATATATATATATATATATATATATATATATATATATATATATATATATATATATATATATATATATATATATATATATATATATATATATATATATATATATATATATATATATATATATATATATATATATATATATATATATATATATATATATATATATATATATATATATATATATATATATATATATAATATATATATAATATATATATATATATATATATATATATATATATAATATATATATATATATATATATATATATATATATATATATATATATATATATATATATATATATATATATATATATATATATATATATATATTTTTTTTTTTTTTTTTTTTTTTTTTTTTTTTTTTTTTTTTTTTTTTTTTTTTATATATATATATGGATCGGATGTCATATTTTCTAATTTTGCGGATGCGGATGCGGATGTTGAATTTTGGAGAAGTGCGGATGCGGATGCGGATGCGGATGTTGAATTTTGAAAGTGCGGATGCGGATGCGGATGCGGATGAATTTTCGAAAGTGCGGATGCGGATGCGGATGCGGATGTTGAATTTTCGAAAAGCGGATGCGATGCGATTTGCGGATGCGGATGCGGATATAATTTGATGAGGAATGCGGATGCGGATGCGGATGTAATATATATATATATATATATATATATATATATATATATATTATATATATATATATATATATATATTATATTATATATATATATATATATATATATATTTATTATTTCACTATCACCTTTCCCACTTTCGTGAGGTGGTGCCCGCCACAATTCCCTTACAAACATAACTATTCTTACCTTTCAACGCTTTCACCACCTCCCTCCATCTCTGTCTCCACAAATCTTCTACCCTCGTCTAAACTCAAATTCCTTCCATCAAAATCACTCTCACTCCATCCATCCATCTCCACTTCGGCCTTCCCCTCCCCCTACCCTTCCCTATCTACATCGGATCTACGTACCTTGCCAACCATTCTGTTCTCTTTCATTCTTCACATATGTCCAAACCATTTTAGCACATCCTCCTCCTCTCTATCAATTACACCTCTTCTTCCATTTACACATCTCCCTTATTCTTTCATTTCTAATCCTATCAATCCTTCTCAATTTATATATCGCTCTCAAATCTTTCATCTCAAAGACATTGAAACTTTTTCTCGACCGAGCACTTATCATCTATGTTTCACACACATACAATACAGAAGGTGAACACATACATTCAAACATTCTTATCTTTATTTCTTTCGAAATTTTTCCTTTCTTCCATACTTTTCTTAGGCCCCCAATACTTTCATTCCTTCTAACACTCTGTTCTTTATTCCTTTTTCCGTCCCACCCTTACCTTCCACCCAACATTACTAGATATTTGAATTCATTCACCTCCTCAAGTTTCCATTCTCACACTTCTACAAACCAATTCCTCCCTCCACATTTCCTCATCCCCACCTCCAATCCTCATAACTTTATTCTTCGCTGGATTGAATTTCAATCTCGTGTTTGCACATTTCCCTTCAAACTCTCTCACAAGTATTCTCATCTTTTCTCCAGATTCTGCCACCAACACATGCCGCATCATCTGCAAAAAGTAAAACATTCACTTCACATTCACCCTCCATATTTCTCAACGTAATACTCTTCCCTTCTCTCTCCATTTTTCTAAGTAAACCATTCATCAATAGATTAAATAACATGGAGATATTACACACCCCTGTCTCAATCCACTCCTGCTAAACCAATCCGATAGTTCTCTCTTCACCCTCACTCTTGATCTACAATTCGCATATATATATATATATATATATATATATATATATATATATATATATATATATATATATATATATATATATATATATATATATATATATATATATATATATATATATATATATATATATATATATATATATATATATATATATATATATATATTAGTGATGGATCGGATGTCATATTTTCTTAATTTGCGGATGCGGATGAGGATGTAGAATTTTCGTCAAGTGCGGATGCATGCGGGTGCTGATACGGTTGCTGATGTTGAATTTTTAAAAAGTGTGTTTGCGGATGCGATGCGGATGTTGAAGTTTTCGATGAAGATGCGGATGCGGATGCGGATGCGGATGTTGAATTTCCGAAAGTGCGGATGCGGATGCGGATGCGGATGTTGAATTTTCGAAAATGCGGATGCGGATGCGGATGCGGATGTTGATTTGTGCATATATATATATATATAATATATATATATATATATATATATATATATATATATATATATATAATATATATATATATATATATTATATATATATATATATATATATATATATAATATATATATATATATATATATATATATATATATATATATATATATATTATATATATATATATATATATATATATATATATATATATATATATATATATATATATATATATATATATATATATATATATATATATATATATATATATATAATTTCAAACGTACCTTATTTATTCTTGAAAACTTGCTTATATTCTTATTTAAAAATAAGATTAGTTCTTCGAATTTTAGATGTCGAAAAGTTTTCAATTATTTTTTCATTGAAATCTGGTATTTTACACCATTTCGCTCTCTATTGAAAACATCGCTAATACATGGTACTACATTTAATAGTTTTTATTCTATTCAAAGTCGAGAAACATTCTCTGCTTCAGACGTTGTCATCGGAGTTGTAATTGCTTTCATATAAATAATGTTTTAAAAGCATACTGTCATATTACACCAAATTATATAAATTTCACATTTTTTTACACTATTCTTACTCAATCGCTAAATTTATCTTCCTTCAAAATTGGAAAAATTTATCTCAAAAACAGACGCTGCCAAACGACGTCTTTCAACAAAAAAAAAACAATTATTACGTACGTATTAAAATTATTATAAGATTTTTTTCTATTCCCAATTATTCTTACTTAAATTCTGCAAGGATTACAAAAATGTTATCCTTTTTAATGTACGTTTAATAGTTTTGTAATATTTAAGTATGTAGAAGTGCAGTGCAGCAATGTTATATATATATTATATATATATATATATATATATATATATATATATATATCGAACAAGAAAAAAAAAAACATTTAAAACCTGTAATTTTTCTTCCACAATTAAAAAAACAACCTCCCTCGACATGAGACTTTAAACAACTGTCTTAGTCTGTTTATATTCATTTTGATCTGTACTCAAAAGGACAAAAAAGACAAGCTAGATACTTGATAAAAACTGCTATTGCAATTTTGCATTGTTTTTTTCGTAAGTTGCTATATCTGTCTTATTAGGGAAATTTTACAGCCCATTTTTTAAATAATTGCAATGTTTTAAAAATAATATCGTACCCAAAAATTTGGAGTTGCAAAATGCATTTACTTCTTATTTTCTTTAATGATTTATACTTTTTATGTATTAAGTTGTTAAAAAATGAATTTAAATCACTTTTCTCTGACAAAAATTTCATATTTATATCAACATCCTACGTCTGGTATTTTTAATTTGGAGGGGCTGCAGCCCTGGAGCCCATAATGACGAGCCGCCACTGTATATATATATATATATATATATTATATATTATATATATATAATATATATATATATATATATATATATATAATATATATAATATATATATATAATTTAAATTTTAAAAATATATTTGTAAACTAAAATAAAAAATAAAAATAAATAAATAAAGCCCTATCAAAGTTTTTTTTTTTATTCTTCATTAAATTTAAAATTCCATGTTTTTTAAACAAATTTCTGATAATCTGAAAAAAAAAATGATGAGGTTATTACAAAAAAAAAAAATAAATAAATAAAGTAGCTATGTTCGGAGTATTTTATTGTGTCTATATTTTGGTTTATAAACCAGTCATTACATTAAAATTTTAGAAATTAAAATATTTTTTAATTGAAAGCTACTATTACATTATTTTTGCCTAAATCTTTTTTTTCAGGTATGGTTTTCATATTTTGCTTTATATTCTATTATTATAATTATTCAAAATACTAAAGACCTAACAGTCAATTCTAGAATAGAATGCCAATATTATTACCATAAAGTCTATGATTATTACTAATGAAAACCATTATTCTTAGCTAAACGAACGTAGAGTTCAGGTCTTGTTCTTGGAAACAGGAATTGTATCTGCTAAGCAATTGTTTTGAAATAACATTTGAATATCAGACCATACGAAATTGAAGGTGTAACGGGAATCCAAATAGATTATGATGGTGACTGATTAGATTTATTTTTTATATAGAAAGAACTTCAAATTTAAGTTTTAAATCTTTGAATTGAGATGACATTTAAGATCAAGATGGTAGTTCATAGATGAGGTCTTTCGTATCATTCCGCTAGTGGTAGAACGATTCGAAAGATCTCATCTAAACTTTGGTATAGTAAAATCTACTCGCATAACTTTGTAAAGGTGCTTGGAAATGTTCTCAGTGAGTGACTATTATTATGATTTACTAGTGATTTACTTATGAAGGATTGCTAGTGCAGTTAAATTTTCTTAAATAAATTGAAAATTACCAAAAGTAGAATAAGAAACTATGGAGAAGTGTTCGAATAAACCATTTGTTCTTATAACAAACTAAAAGTATATTCATTTGTTCCTACATTAAAAATTGCACACTCTCGTCTTAAAATATCAATTTATTTTATATTTTATTCATTTAAAAACGTTTTAAATCAACACATTTCTTCATACTTAAAAATTCTTTGAATTGACATCTGATAATTTATTGTCAGAATTTAATACTCTCTCTCTCTCTCTCTCTCTCTCTCTCTCTCTCTCTCTCTCTCTCTCTTCTGTCTCTCTCTCTCTCTCTCTCTCTCTCTCTCTCTCTCTCTCTCTCTCTCTCTCTCTCTCTCTCTCTCTCTCTCTCTCTCTCTCTCTCTCTCTCTCTCTCTCTCTCTCTCTCTCTCTCTCTCTCTCTCTCTCTCTCTCTCTCTCTCTCTCTCTCTCTCTTAGACAGAAAAATGTACTATAATATATGGAAGAAAAATAGAAGGAGGAAGTAATAAAAAAAACGTAATACTCAGTTATTTTTTTTTTTTACTTAAAAAAAATTATTA